>JAXCGZ010011518.1:60000-67500 GCA_037179515.1 Halocaridina rubra
CACTTCATCACATTCAACCAACATCCTTTTATTCCATATAGGCACAACACACTCCACAACCTCTCTCTATCTACCCTGCCATTGCTATCTCTAAGTCCATAAAAGCACAAAAAGTGTTCCTACCTTTCTCCAAGAACTTCTCACACACTTGTCTTACCACAATCACCTGATCCACACATCCTGTTCCTCTCCCGAACCCACACTATTCTTCCCCAATCAGGCTCTCAGTACATTTCCTAATTTTCTCGATTAACACTGCATAGCCCTTACCAAATTTTACCAAATTATAATTACGATGATGATGATGATTATTATTATTATTATCATTATCAATTTTATTATTATTATTATTATTATTATTATTATTATTATTATTATTATTATTATTATTATTATCTTTATTATTATTATTATTATTATTATTATTATTATTATTATTATTATTATTATTATTATTATTATTATTATTATTATTAATTATACACAGGCAGCCCATTTTTTGCTACTACTACTACTACTACTTCTACTACTACTACTACTACTACTTCTACTACTACTACTACTACTACTGACCTCGTGAATATTACCATCTCTCTGCCATATATAGCATTGCACTCGTTGTTTATGTGGCTCAAACGGTAGCATCCGCGACTTTGAGGCGTCAGGTCGAGGGTTCGCGCCCCGTCACGGTCTGAGGTTAGCAAGGGCTTGCACTCAAGGTAACGATTACATCTGCCAAAACAAGTCCTTCTCAAGAAGGCAACCGTCCTAGCCCTTGGTTGAAAAGGGAATCCGTGAGGTAAAAATTCTCTTAGACTTTCTGAAGTCTAAAGCGCATATTTTCCAGGACAGAGTTGTGAGTCAGAAACAGTCTCAGGTATTTGACTCTTGAAAATAGACCTGACCATTTTAGTCAGGCCATCATGATATAGCAATAGAGCGCCTGCAGGATAATTATGACTGCTTATAAGAGTTAGTCAAGCCTATTTTTGAAAATTACCTACGTGAGGCTATTGCTAACTGGGATGTGAGTCCTGAGTCAGAAATAGACTAAGAAAATTGTCTATTAGAAATAGCAGCTAGAAGAAACCTATGCAGAGCCTATATATAGCCAATAGGGATATATGGTATATGCCAATGCTCTGTTGTGTAAACACTCCATTATCACAAATAATGAAAACTGTAGAGGTCAGTGTGCCTAATATTCTTCAATTGAAATCTGTATGATTACGTAGATATTATGTATTGGGTGGAGCGAGTGGACTCTGAATCCCACCCTTTTTTTTTTAATTATCCTACAGCAGAGTCAAGGAATTCCTCTGAGTCGGCCACCCCTCTATTAAGGGTGAAAATAATCATGTGTCTTGACTGGGGGTGGATATATATATATATATATATATATATATATATATATATATATATATATATATATATATATATATATATATATATATATATATATATATATATATATATATATATATATACATATATATATATATATATATATATATATATATATATATATATATATATAATTCTACTTACCTTGGCTGTTTCCCCATTGGGGGGTAGCCGACATAAAAAAAGAAACAATACGGGGATTACTTTGCTCTATGGGCAATGACGAGGGAGCTAGTGACAGTTCAGATGTCACTGCTAAAGTGCAACGGCCCATCCTCCCGGCTCTTCCACAACCTGTGTTACTTTATAATGCCAACTCCCCTACTGCCCCTATCACAGGGCTACCTCTGTAATATGCAGCCCCATGGTAACAGCAGATGCCCATCAGAGCTGCGTCACAATTGCTCGCTAGTCATTCCTATTCCTAGCACGCTCAATTGCTTCCCTCACATCCATCCTCCTAGCATTCAAAGCTCTCTTACTCCATCCCTTACTCCATCCATCCACCCAAACCTAGGCCTCCCTCTAGCATTTCTCCCATCAACTCTTGTATTCATCACCTTTTTCAGCAGTCTTTCATCATCTATCCTCTCCACATGGTCAAACCATCTCAGAACAATCACATCTACTCTGGCTGCTAATTCTCTTCTCACTCCCGTTCTTTCTCTAACCACTTCATTCCTAACCCTATCCAACTGAAATACACCAATTCATTTCCAACCCACTATTCTTCATCACTCCTTTCAACGCACCCAACACTTTACCTCCTTCATTCACTCTGTGACACACATCTGCTTCCATTACACCATTTGCAGCTATAAACGAGCCTACATACTTAAACTGATCAATTTCTTCAAGTGTCTCTCCATTTAACATATCATGCAATCCAGCACCATCCTCATTTCTTGTGCACCTCATAACCTTGTTCTTTCCCAAATTCACTCGCAACTTCTTTCTTTCACATGCCATTCCAAAATATGACACTAACTGACACAGCTTCTCCTCTGAATCTGCCACCACCACAGTATCATCTGCAAACAGCAACTGATTCAGCTCCCACTCGTTATTATCCCCATCTACCATACTCAAACCCCGACCACACACTCACTCATTCACCTCTCTTACAACCCCATCAATATGCAAATTGTACAGCCATGGTGACATCACACATCCCTGTCTCAGTCCCACACTCACTGGAAACCACTCACTCCCTTCATTCCCTATCCTAACACAAGCTCTACTGTCCTCATACAAACTCGTCACTGCTTGCAACAGTCTACCATCAATTCCATATAACCTCAAAGCATTCCACATTGCTTCTCTATCAACTCTATCATACGCTTTCTCAAGATCCAAAAATGCAAAATACACATCCTTACCCTTTGCTAAATATTTCTCAAATAACTGCCTAACTATAAAAATCTGATCTATACAACCTCTACCTCTCCTAAAACCACTCTGCACTTCCGCGATCACATTTTCTGTCTTATCCCTAATCCTATCTATCAGTATACTACCATACACTTTTCCTACCACACTCAACAAACTTATACTTCTAAAATTACTGCATTCATACACATCTCCCTTACCTTTGTATAGGGGCACTATACAAGCAATCACCCATTCCAATGGCACCATTGACAATATAAAGCATATATTAAACACTCTCACTAACCATTCCAATGCTGTCACACCCCCTTCTTTCAATATCTCTGCTCTCACAATATCCATTCCAAGTGCTTTACCTGATTTTGTTTCATCCAATGCCCTTTTCACCTCCTCTCTTGTAATCTTTCTCTCATTTTCATCTCCCATTACTGGCACTTGAACACCCCCCACTGCCATTATAGCTTCCTCAACATTCAGCAAGCACTCAAAATATTCTGACCATCTTTACCTTGCATCAATCCCTCTTAACTGTCCCTTCCATCCTCGATCCACCCTTCCTTACTCTCTTCACTTCTTTCCAAAACTTCTTTTTATTCTCCTCATATGACCTATCAAAATCCTGTCCCTACCTAGCATTTCCCAAACTCTTGTCTTTCTCTACCTTCCGCTTGGTTTCCACATTTTTCTCTCTATATCTTTCATACTTCTCCCTACTGTTACACTGCATCCATACCTCAAGAGCCCTCTTTTTCTCTTCCACCCTCATTTTGACCCCTTCATTCCACCACTCGCTGTCCCTCCTCATGCCACCTTCAACAAACCTCTTTCCACACACATCACTTACATGTCCAAAAAACCTTCTTTCATCAACCCCCATTCCTCCTCTAACTCCCCAACTTCTGTTTCTTTCACCCTGTCATATGCCACTTTCAACCTGTCCTGATATTCCTGTCTCTTATCTGGCTTTTTCAACTCTTCCACCTTCACCACTTCCCTTCTACATCCCCCACACTATTTCCCCACTCTTTTGCTACTACCACTTTTGCTTCAACCAAATAATGATCAGAGATCCCAGCAGCCACACCCCTAAATGCATGCACATCTTTCACTCTACCAATCATTCTCTTTGCTACCAACACATAATCCATCAATGCTCTTTCTTTCACTCTTCCATTTGCCACTCTCAACCATGTGTACTTATTTATTAATTTCTTCTTGATAAAACTATTACCTTTCACCAACTCTTGCTCCACACACATATCTAACAGTTTCTCACCACTCTCATTCCCACCTAGTACCCCATGCTTTCCTACAACACCTTCTACCTCTTCATCACCCACTTTGGCATTCAAGTCACCCAACACAACTAAATAGTTCCTTCTACTCAGACCATCCATGCACCTAGTTAACTCATTCCTGAATTCATCCCGCTCTTCCTGACTTCTCTCACATCCTG
The DNA here is from genome assembly GCA_037179515.1 of Halocaridina rubra. NCBI lineage: Eukaryota > Metazoa > Arthropoda > Malacostraca > Decapoda > Atyidae > Halocaridina > Halocaridina rubra. The sequence goes on from JAXCGZ010011518.1 coordinate 64,250, forward strand.
GCCCATACGCACTAACAAAAGCCCAACATTCTCTACCCATCCTAACCCTCACCCACATCAGCCTAGATGACACCTCTTTCCATTCTACTACCTTATTTACCATCCATTCACTCAGCAATAATGCCACACCTTTTCTCACTCTCCACCTTTCAACCCCAGACACCCTACCTGTCACCTCACCAAATGCCACTTCTAATTGTCTTTTCAATTTCATCTAACACAATGCCAATACATCTATCCTCCTCCTACCAGACATATATCCAGTCTCAACTCTTTTGCTCTCTATCGTACTACAATCACGCACATTTAGACACCCCAAACCTAGAGTTTGGGGACTTTTAGTCGCCCCTTACGACACACAGGGAATACAATGGGTCTATATATATATATATATATATATATATATATATATATATATATATATATATATATATATATATATATAGAAAGGTAAAAATTTTGGAATAGTTTGAAAGGGTGTTTTATATATCTATATCTATATCTATCTATCTATCTATCTATCTATCTATCTATCTATATATATATATATATATATATATATATATATATATATATATATATATATATATATATATATATATATATATATATATATATATATATATATATATATATATATATATATATATATATATATATATATATATATATATATATATATATATATATATATATATATATATATATATATATATATATATATATATATATATATATATATATATATATATATATATATATATAGTAAGGTAAATATGTGGGATAGGTTGAAAGGGTATCACTTTATTTTGGTGACAAGAACCTACTCTGTGAGAAGCAGGTAATTTTCAGCTTTGGGGAATGTATTGCGTATTATTAAAATGTGTTCTCAGATATTTCAAATATTGTTATTAGTTTTTATATTTTTCAGTCTGATGTTCTTGTTTGTGTTTGAAATACAGTATGATATGTAATAGGAACGTGACATTTGCTTCGCTGGGTGCACATGTTATTCTGTTTGTCGAAGGCACCTGTCTTCCCATTAGGTTAGGTTAAAATAGGTCAGAAGACCAACTTCAATAACTTAGGCCCGATTTCTTAAACAGCGTAAACCTAGGATACCATATTGTTTGATAGCTAAACACACACAAATGGTGATTCCCATTGCATAAGCGTGTATTTGCTAGGTATTTGAGATAGGTAAAGGTAGACTAGACAAAATGACCTGACCTAACCTAGCACTGACGACTATAAACACAGACCGAACCATCTATATATGACTAATTTTAACTTAATTTAACTTTACAAATCAAAGCTCATAGCAAAGAACTCTTGCCAACGTAACCTCGCAACGGGTATCCTTTTGGTATAAATATTTCCCCTGAGAATCATCATATATTAATAGAAGTAATGTTAATTATTACTTGCCAATCAGTGGCTTCACTCACTGTACCAAGAAGTAACATTTCATATCAGCGATTTGCTTGTCTTTTGAGTATGCTTTTCTTTTTCCTTGCATTGCCATAATATATATATATATATATATATATATATATATATATATATATATATATATATATATATATATATATATATATATATATATATATATATGTATATGTATATGTATATATATATATACATATATATATATATATATATATATATATATATATATATATATATATATATATATATATATATATATATATATATATATATATATATATATATATATATATATATATATATATATATATATATATATATATATATATATATATATATATATATATATATATATATATATATATATAAGTATATATATGAATATGTATATGTATATGTATATGTACATATATATATATATATATATATATATATATATATATATATATATATATATATATATATATATATATATATATATATATATATATATATATTTATATCCTTAGCAAGTAAGTTATGATAATTTAAATTGAAAATATGAAGGTCTGTGGAAGAGATATTAAAAGCGAGGGCAGTAATCGAAGTACACCCCAGATTCCATTTTTTTTTTTTTACCGTTCCACAGAATTCTTAAGTATCCGAGAGCAAGCAATTATCCAAGAACATGCAAGTCACTATGTTCCCTTGTTAGAAATATCGAATTTTCAATCATATTTGACATGAAATAATACTCAAAAACCTGATCATATTACCTTACACGAGGATTCGACCCTGAGACATTTCAAAATGGATTAACTTTTACAAAAGTCTCGGAATAGACTCATCATGTGGGTAATATGTTTATATTGAACCTCAGCAGAGACTGAACTGGGAGAGGAGTCTGACGATTTTTATTGCCAAGCGAAAATGTACGTAATAGACCGTTCTGACTGCCATTGCATCTCGTTTAATGACAGGCAAAGGACCCTCTCCTTTTCCCTTCTTTGAACGACCGGGAGTTTACTTCTCTATAATGGATGTTTTATTGGGATAGACATACGTCATATCTGTTTTGGGACATGTATGCAGCAGGACTGTGGACGGGGTTTTGTACGGTCATAATTTATTGTAGTTGTACATATATATTAGTAGTAGTATTTTTATTATAGCTTTGAAATGCGACTATTCATCTTGGGCTGTTTAGATATGGAGGAATTCACATCAGAAAAAGCCTTTTTTTTATTGTTTTCTAAATTATCTGTATATCTCTGCAGAGCTAACGTTATAAAATATAAGTCTTCACATATATCTCTCAACCTGGTTATCCATAATCTCAGTCATTGTTGTCTTTCTCTAACGCGTTTATCATAAATTGCTTTAGATGTGGATGGTTGTTTTCTTACTTCATTCTCGCATTTCATGGTTAATTTTATCCTCTAACATACTATTCCATTGAGTCACAACACGACGATATTCCATTCCTGATTTTTTTTTTATTTTTTAATTTTTTTACGCACAAAATACAAACAATTTACGTTCTGCATTCCGACGTCTCCCCTCCTAATTCCAAAGACTGGGGCTATACACTCCTTCATATTGTTGTTTTATAAGTCACTCCCAATTCGAGTGCTTGATGTTGTTGTTGTTGTTGCTCATCATTATATGTATTAATTGCTTTTCTATTGGGGATAGACACTGATAGATTGGTGCTGGGTTATGCATTGGTATTATATTTAATAAAATTGTTTTATATCTCTGATCAAGTGTTATGATATATCTCAAAAACTCTTTGCAAGATATATAGAAAACGACACTCATGG
>JAXCGZ010011518.1:75000-97500 GCA_037179515.1 Halocaridina rubra
ACTTCTTTGCAGGATATAAGGAAATAATTTTTCAGTGTAAGAGTAGTTGATAATTGGAATTCGTTAAGTGAGGAGGTAGTTAATGCCCTCTCAATCCATAGTTTTAAGGACAGGTATGATAAGTATCACTGAGTACAAAATGGAACCGATCAATAGACGAGAAGATACGAGTTTTGGGCTCTTTCCCGTAAACACAATTAGGTAATCACACACACACACACACACACACACACACACACACACACACACACACACACACACACACAGATATATATATATATATATATATATATATATATATATATATATATATATATATATATTTATTTATTTATTTATTTAAACTCTCTCCATACCAAGACTCGGTTAATGCACAGTGGTTGATTGTTAGGTATGTTGTAGTTTCAAATCTTGCTTAGGGGCAGTTATATATTTTATGAATATATACGTTCCGATTTTAAGTTACGGAATCTTTTTTCTACCAAGGGCTATGACGGTTGCCTTCTTGCGAAGGACTTGTTTTGGCAGATGTAATCGTTACCTTGAGTGCATGCCCTTGCTAACGTCAGACCATGACGGGGAGCGAACCCTCGACCTAACGCCTCAAAGTCGGGGGCGCTACCGCTTGAGCTACGGTGACTACATATTTCATATATATATATATATATATATATATATATATATATATATATATATATATATATATATATATATATATATATATATATATATATATATATATATATATATATATATATAAAATATGTGTGTGTGTGTGTGTGTGTGTGTGTGTGTGTGTAATTACTTAAATTGTGCTAATGGAAAAGTGCCCCAAGCTCGTATCTTCCTGTCTCCTGGTCGGTTCCATTTCGTACTTTGTGATACTTATCATACTTGACCTTAAAACTATGGATTGAGTTCGGATTAACTACCTCCTTGCTTAGCGAATTCCAATTATCAACTACTCTTACACTGAAAAAGTACTTCCTTATATCCTGCAATGAGGTTTTCTTATGAAGCTTCAAACTATAACCTCTAGCTCTAGTGCCAGTCATATCAAAATATCGATCCCTATCCACTCTGTCATAAGCATGAAGGAATTTAAAAACCGTCACCATACCCCCCCCATTCATCTAGTTTTTAATGATGGTAAGCCTAATTCCCTAAGCCTTTCGGCATAACTGAGATGCGTATTTCTGGCACCAGTATCGTGGCATGTGTTTGAAGTTTTTCCAGCTTAACTACGTGATTTTTCAAGTGTGGATTCCAAACGGGGGCTGCATATTCAAGTTTTAACCTCACATAGGTCCATAAATATTTCTGAATAATTCCTTGTCTATGTGCCTGAAGACTACCCTTACGTTTGCTATATAAGCATATGCTGCCCTTACTATGCCATTTATATGCATTTCTAGAGACAAATCAGCCAGTATGTTTACTCCTAGATCTCTCTCATTCTTTGTCTCTTGAAGTTCCACTCCTGCCATCGAGTAGTCAAGCTTGGGCCTTCTTGCACTTGTACCCATTCTCGTTACCTTACATTTTGAAGTATTGAATTTCATTAGCCACTTTTCTGACCACTCATGCAGACTATATAGATTTTCCTGAAGTTCTGTATCATTGTTCTCATTTCTTACTTTCTTCACAGTCTTTTTATCACTGCAAACATATTCATTAATGAATTTACAGACTCTGGTAGGTCATTTACATATACAAGGAACAAAAGTGGCCCTAAAACTGAACCCTGTGGAATTCCACTACTAACTCCTCTCCACTCAGACACTGAGTGTCTTACTCTAACCCTCTGTTCCATTCCTTCTAAGTAAGGTTTTATCCATTGAAAGACATTTCCACCTATTTTTGCCATTGCTGGCAGCTCTTAATAAGTCTCCAATATGGGACAGTGTCAAATGCTCTCCAAAAGTCTAAGAATATGCAATCTGTACAGCCCTCTCTTTCCTGTAAGATTCGACTTACCTCATCATAAAATTCTGATAAGTTTGTTTCTGTTGACCTACTTTCTCTGAAGCCATGTTGTCTCACTGACAAAAAGTTGAAGGATTCCAAGTAAAGAGAGATATGTTTGAAACTATGCTGGTCAAGGGAACAGGTCTATTGATTAGAGCCATATCCCTCCTTCCCTTTTTGAAGATAGGTACCACGTTCACTTGTTTCTAGCATCTTGGAATCTCCCATGCCTCCAGGGACTTTTCAAATATGATACTTAGTGCCGCTGATATTGAAATAACGCATTTCCTAAGTACATAAGGAGGTGTATCATCAGGACTCAGTGGCTGAAAAGATGATGTTTTGTTATACTGGCCCATGAGCTTCTATCCTTGCAATCTGAGGAGGTGGGGTATTTTCTACTGTGAATACTGAATGAAACTCCTTGTTCAATTCTTCGCAGATCTCTTCATCCATCTCAGTGATTCTTCCATCCCATCTCTTTAGCTTTAAAACCTGTTCTGTTACCTTGAGTTTTCCTCTGAAAAAGCTGTGGAAAAGTTTGAGATTTTCTTTAGCCTCCTTGGTGATATCCATTTCATAGTCTATCTCTGCCTCTCTTCTTTCACTTGCTCTTTTATAACTCTGCCAGGCATTTATGTTTTTTCTCCTCCTATACCTTTACCAGCATATGTCTCTCCACTCCTTACCTCTTTACACTCATTATTGAGCTATTTCCCTCTGGTAGGAATTACTCCTATTTTGGTGACAGGTATGCAATAATCTACTATAATCCCATATTCCTCATAAAATACTTCGCACATTTCTTGTACAGATTTGTTGTTAAATAAGATCCTCCAGTCAATAACTACAAAAAGCTCATTTGTTTTGGTGTAATCCCATTTCAGATAATTCCCTTTCTTGTCCTCAGTGCCTCTACTTTCAGGCAGAATATCTTCGATGTTATACTCCATCAACAACACATGGTGGTCACTCTTTCCAATTGGTGGTTCATACTCAATTTTTTCAATATCCTACACATTATCTGTGAAAACTAGATCAAGCAGCGATGGCTCATCCTCACCCCTGGCCCTCATTGGTTCCAATAAATGTTGGTGCAAGAAATAACCTTGTATGCAATCTGTGAATCTTGCCTTGAATGAGTTTTCACCACTGTGAAAACTGTGTTAAAATTTATCCAATCTATCTGTCTATGATTAAAATCTCCCATAATCAAAATCCTACATTTTCTCTCCCGTGCAATGTTAACAATTGAGTTTATAACTACAAAAGTACCTATATGACTTTCCTCATAAACTTCTAGCCTATGTTGGTTCCTTGGTGGGTTATGTACAACAGTTGGTATATTGCTCTCTGACCCAGTAATTATGCGAGCAGCTAGAAATTTTTTGAACTTACTCTCTATAGCAAAGTTTATTTCTTCAACCTGAAACATTTCACTTATGACCAGTTCTATCCCTCCACCAGTCCCCTCCGATCTTTCAGCCCTTAATATTCTGAAGCCCTTAGGAAAAACTGTGACACTGTTTATGTCCTCATTTAACTTTGTGTTTGTAACTGCTACTATATCTGCCTTACTGTTGTGAATCATATCTTTTAATTCTACTGCCTTACCAGCTATTCCATCAGCATTTGTGTACAACAGTCTTAATGGGGACCCATCCCGTGATCTTCTTTCATTATCTTCTTTATCTCGCCTTTGCCTGGAAGAACTCTGAAACAGAATTTTTTATTTTCTTCATTTTTTCCTCATTTAAGCTTCTAGCTTCTTGCAACAAGTTTTTGATCCTGTCCATGTCTTCCTGTGTTTTGTATGTTCCAATGAACACTCTTTTGAATTCTTGAAGGTCTTTTAGGCTTTACTTCCTCATCAATATTTCTCTACATGTGTTCCCTCTCTCAAAGGTTACTTTCACAGAATACAGTAAAGAGAGAAAAAAAAGAGAAAAGTTTCTATTTAAGCTTCACAGAATTTCTATATCTTCATATGAGTACTATTTGGTTACTCAGTTCATCTCTTTTCTGGTATGTGTGTGTGTGTGTGTGTGTGTGTGTGTGTGTGTGTGTGTGTGTGTGTGTGTGTGTGTGTGTGTGTGTGTGTGTGTGTGTATAGTATTGTAAGCTAGATATTTTGCTTAGTTTGCTTTTGTGCAGCATTTGTTATTTATTTGTCGCTCTAATGTACTTTTTGTTTTTATTTTCTCCGTATTGGAATACTTAGAAGTATGAATTTCAGATTTAAACGTAATATTAATCTGCTCTAAATTTGAGCTTTTTGAAAAGGTAACACAGTAGCCTAGTGCTTAAATACACAATTCGGGAACTGACAGACCCACGATCAAAACTGCCATGGGGCGTTAGGAAAGGCATCCAACCTTATATCCCAAGGTGCACTTTCTCAAAGACCAAGCGTTGTATTGAATCCACTGACAGTCTTAGTAGGCGGCCTTGGAGTGGATTTCCGGATATATATATATATATAATATATATATATATATATATATATATATATATATATATATATATATATATATATATATATATATATATATATATATATATATATATATATATATATATATATATATATATATATATATATATTACAGTACCAAACGGACGACGTGTTGTTGTTTGCTATTTTATGTATCCGTATCAAATCCCCATTCGAATAAGGTGGACACAAACGGCTTGGAGCTGGGTAATTTAGGCTGGATGCCCTTTCTAAAGCTCCATAGTGGGCTCGAACCCTGGTTTGTCGCTTACCAAGTCGAGCGTTCTAACCATTGTTCTTACAATAGTATAAAACTCACTTTCTGCTTCACAGTTTTAATTAATATAATATATAAAATTAAATGTGATATTTTACCTATGAAACCACTATTATTCACTGAAATATAAGTCATTAAAAGAAACTATTCTAAAGTTCAGCTGAGATATGTAATTATAACTAATTCTTATATTAATATTTTAGGTCTTTAAATCATAAAATATTAAATAAGACTTTTGTTGATCAACCTCTTTTTTTTTTTTTTTTTTTTAATCTCCAAATAGGAGCTCTTGAAAGAGTATATGCCAGAGTTAAGCAGATAGCTCTAGGTATGAGCTTTTCAGTTTTTATAAGCCAATGGTAACGTTCTCCGATGGCCGCCTTTTATGGCCAATACATCGCTTTTAAAAGCCAGGCAAAATAGATTACAAGACTGGGTTTTCCGTTCTCATCTTTAGAATTCTAAGAAACAGGAACATGCCATTCCCTTTCCCTGCCGTTGAAATCAAGAAATGTTTGCAGGTGATATTATTTGGGTATTGGGGTTTTACGCTTGTGTGAATCTCTCTCTCTCTCTCTCTCTCTCTCTCTCTCTCTCTCTCTCTCTCTCTCTCTCTCTCTCTCTCTCTCTCTCTCTCTCTATATATATATATATATATATATATATATATATATATATATATATATATATATATATATATATATATATATATATAAATATATATATATATATATATATATATATATATATATATATATATATATATATATATATATATATATATTGAAATTTGACTTGCAGTTTTTCTTTATAAACTGAAATTTGTATTTTCTTATATTAGGCTTATATAAATCATACGAATGTAAATTTTGCTAATGACTGTACTCTGTCTCTATGTTCTGTAATGTCATTGTGACAGTTAGTTATTTATATTTGATATTCAATTGGAAATCAAGTTAATATCTAGAAACTAAGATCGATCTGTCTATATAGTGGTCGCAATTGCTCTTATTAGGGGGTGGCCTAGCCGAAGAATACACCCATTCTAGAGGTTTGGTTGGCTATTTCCTAACAGAATCTGTGTTGACTTCATAAGAGGCAATCAAGAAGATTATATTCAGTTCCCTCGCTCCGCCCCATTTAATTCACTTGCGAAAATGTAAAAAAAGCTGAGACTATTTCCTTTTGCTCGCCATGGAGGAATAAATGTAAAAAAAAAAAAAATTGTAGTTTCGTCAAAAGTGAAATGCTAAGAAGCAAAATTAAATTTCGCAAAAGGCATTTCATAATTTTTTTAACATGCGTATAATTAGCTCATCTCTCTCTCTCTCTCTCTCTCTCTCTCTCTCTCTCTCTCTCTCTCTCTCTCTCTCTCTCTCTCTCTCTCTCTCTCTCTCTCTCTCTCTCTCTCACACACACACACGCACACACACCGCGCGCGTTCAGTGACACACGGAATTGCTCCTCTTAAATTTTAAAGTTTCGAGTTACTAAAGTGCTTAGTGGAAAACTTTACCATAATTTCCAAAAATACGAAATCGTGCAGAGTATTGTGAGTACAAAAACTAATATTTGTTGTAAGGCGAGACTGTTCATATTAAAGGAAAAAAATTGAGAACTTTTTCGTGAGAAGAGAGAGAAGCTACCGTCCAGTTTCTGCCTTGAGGGAAATCTAGAAGAGTTGCCAGACGTGGAGCCTCACACCACATTACCTAATTTTTTGTGTAAACTGGGGAAAGCTCTTGAGCCGTTTTACCTGATCCTGTGGTTCTATATATTGTTAAAAACAGTATCCTTCCCATTTATATTAACTAGTTAGTTAGTTTGATACACGAAAAAAATTGAATAATAAAAGAAAAAAAATTACCAAATACCCACCCGTCAACAGTACTGAGTTAAGTTGCCAAGTAGTACAGCAGTCCTATTTTCTTCATTTTTTTTTTTTTGCTTTTCTTTTAGCTTTCTCGTTTGCTATTTTGTTATTTTGTATATATATTGAGTTAAATGTAAAGTCTAAATCCCGTGAGAACATATCTTGGTTAGCAAGTCAGTATATCAGTTAGGAAGAATATATAACAGAAACAGGTGGATGCCACCTCGAACACAAATTCGAATTTTCCTTCAGGTTTGACTTTTGTTTTTCTTTTTCTTTTTATACGTAAATTACCATGGTCAAGTTTTTAAGTTAAGATGTGTGTTACCAGAAAGGAGACAAACTGAGTCACTAAATAGCACTTATATGGAGATATAAAAATTCTGTGTGAAGGTAAATTAGAAGTTTTTCTCTTTTCTTTTTTTTTTCCTTTTTTTTCCTCTTTCTCGTCTTCTTTCTATATTCTGTGAGAGGGAGAACATAAAAATGAAGCCATCTCTGTCCCAAACCTCTCCCACCCATGGGTCGGGAGAAGGGGTAGTCATCAGAGGACTTAAACAGAGAATCAAGAAGTTAGAGGAAATGGTTACAAGCCTTGATGATAAAATTCGGAATATGGATGGAGAAATGAAAGAGAATGAAACACTCAGAGAACAAATAAGATCTTTGGAGGAAGCAAATAAAGCACAAGGGCAGGAGAGAAAGGAACTAGAAAAAAGAATAAAGAAGCTGGAAGGGGAAAAGAGTCAACTAGAATCTAGAATTTCTAATCAAGAAGATAAAAACAAACAGCTAAATGACAACCTAAAGGAATTAGATGTTAGTTCACTGCTATCTTCTGAGAGAGACGAGATTGCTGCTTGGAATGTTCAGATTAAGGAAAACATTGAACAGTTCAGAAAAGAGTTCCAGGAGCTGAATATGGAAAATGATGCCATGAAAACGTCCTTTGCTGATGCACTAAAGGGGAATGTGGCAGTAAAAGAGGCTGTAAAGGTGGTGGCACTGGAAAACATACAAACAGTTGACTATAAAGAGACAGTAATCGAAAAAATGAAAGACGTTGTGATGGAAAGGGCAAACCCACTCATCAGACAGGCACTTGATAAGGAGAAGACAGTGGTAATCTCAGGCATAAGTGAATCCCAGGAGCCAACATGGCAGGGGAGACTTGAAGAAAATAAAGCTAGGGTTGTAGACCTGATAAGAAAGCTTGGAGTAGTATGTGGTCCTGAGGATATTGTAAACATACACCAACTAGGTAAATATTCGAGGGAAGGAAAGCCGAGACCAACAAAAGTAACCTTTGAGAGAGGGGAGACATGTAGGGAAATATTGTTGAGAAAAAAAAGTCTAAAAGACCTTCAAGAATGCAAAGAAGTGTTCATTAGACGATACAGAACACAGGAAGAGATGGGAAAGATCAAAAACTTGTTGCAAGAGGCAAGAAGGTTAAATGATGAAAGAAATGAAGAAGAGAAGAAAAATTTTCGTTACGGAATACTTCCAGACAAAGGGGAGATAAAGAAGATAATGACAGAAGATCAGGGGATGGGGCCTCATTAAGATTGTTATACACAAATGCTGATGGATTAGCTGGTAAGGCAGTAGAATTAAAAGATAGGATTCACAACAGTAAGGCAGATATAGTAGCAATTACAGAGACTAAGTTGAGTGAGGACATAAACAGTGTCACAGTTTTTCCTAAGGGCTTCAGAATACTAAGGGTCGAAAGATCTGAGAGGACTGGTGGAGGGATAGCACTGCTCATAAGTGAGAGGATTCAAGTTGAAGAGATAAACTTGGCTATAGAAAGTGAGTTCAGGGAATTTCTTGTTGCTCGCATAAATACTGGGTCAGAGAGCATTATAATAACTGTTGTATACAACCCACCAAGGAACCAAAATAGGCTTGAAATTTATGAGGAAAGTCATATAGGTACGATTGAAGTCATAAACTCAGTTGTTAACATGGCGCGGGAGAAAAAATGTAGGATTTTGATTATGGGAGACTTTAATCACAAAGAGATAGATTGGATAAATCTTGACCCACACAGTGGTGAGGACTCCTTTGGGGCAAGATTCCTAGATTGCGTACAAGGGAATTTCCTACACCAACATGTAATGGAACCAACAAGAGCCAGGGGTGGGGATGAGCCATCACTACTTGATCTGGTGTTCACAGATAATGTGTTGGATATTGAAAATATTGAGTATGAACCACCAATTGGAAAGAGTGACCACTGTGTGTTGTTGATGGAGTATATCATTGAAGACATTCTTCCTGAGAGTAGAGGCACTGAGGACATGAGGAGGAACTATCAGAAAGGAGATTACATCAAAATGAATGAGCTTTTTGCAGTTATTGACTGGAGAACCTTATTTTACAACAAATCTGTACAAGAAATGTATGACATCTTTTGTGAGAAATATGGGAAGATTGTAGATTGCTGCATACCTGTCACCAAAGTAGGTGTAATTCATGCCAGAGAGAAATGGTTCGATAATGGGTGTAAAAGAGCTAAGGAGTGGAGAGACAAATGCTGGAAAAGGTATAGGAGGAGAAAAAACATAAATGCCTGGCAAACCTACAAAAGAGCAAGAAATGACTACCTAAGTAAAAGGAGAGAGGCAGAGAAAGATTATGAGAGGGACATCACCAGGAAGGCGAAAGAAAATCCCAAGCTTTTCCACAGCTTTATCAGAGGAAAACTGAAGGTAAAAGAACAGGTTTTAAGGCTAAAGAGAGCGGATGGAAGCATCACTGAGACGGACGAAGAGATCTGCAAAGAATTGAACAAGGAGTTTCAGTCAGTATTTACAGTAGAAAATACCCCACCCCCTCAGATTGCAGTGATAGAAGCTCAAGGGCCGGTATTAGAGAACATCAACCTTACAGCCACAGAGGTATGCAAAGCGCTGATGGATTTAGATGTTCATAAAGCTACAGGTCCTGATGACATATCCCCTCATGTGCTTAAAAAATGCGCAAACACAATATCAGTGGCACTAAGTATCATATTTAAGGAGTCATTGGAGTCGGGGGAGATTCCAAGATGCTGGAAACAAGCAAATGTGATACCTATCTTCAAAAAGGGAAGGAGGGATACGGCTCTGAACTATAGACCAGTTTCCTTGACCAGCATAGTTTGCAAAGTTATGGAGAAACTACTAAGGAAACATATCTCTCTTCACTTGGAATCCTTCAACTTTTTGTCAGTGAGGCAACATGGCTTCAGAGAAGGAAGATCAACAGTAACAAACTTATTAGAATTTTATGATGAGGTAAGCCAAATCTTACAGGAAAGAGAGGGCTGGGCAGATTGCATATTCCTAGACTTCCAGAAAGCGTTTGACACTGTTCCACATGGGAGACTTATTAGGAAGCTGCAATCAATGGCTAGAATAGGTGGAAATGTCTTGGAATGGATAAAAACTTACTTAGAAGGAAGGGAACAGAGGGTTAGAGTAAGACACTCAGTGTCTGAATGGAGAAGAGTTAGTAGTGGAGTTCCACAGGGTTCAGTGTTAGGGCCACTTTTGTTCCTTGTATATGTAAATGACCTACCAGAGTCTGTAAATTCATTCATGAATATGTTTGCAGATGATGCAAAGATTGTGAAGAAAGTAAAAAACGAGAACAATGGTAGAGAACTTCAGGAGGATCTAAATAATCTGCATGAGTGGTCAGAAAAGTGGCTAATGAAATTCAATACCTCAAAATGTAAGGTAATGAGAATGGGTACAAGTGCAAGAAGGCCCAAGCTTGACTACTCGGTGGCTGGAGTACAACTTCAGGAGACAGAAAATGAGAGAGATCTAGGAGTAAACATATTGGCAGATTTGTCTCCAGAAATACATATAAATGGCGTAGTAAGGGCAGCATATGCATTCTTATCAAATGTAAGGGTAGCCTTCAGGCACATGGACAAGGAAATGTTCAGAAATATTTATGTAACCTATGTGAGGCCAAAACTCGAATATGCAGCCCCCTTTTGGAATCCGCACTTGAAAAAGCACATAGCTAAGCTTGAAAAAGTTCAAAGACATGCCACGAAACTGGTGCCAGAAATACGCAATCTCGGTTATGATGAGAGGCTGAGGGAATTAGACTTGCCATCACTCGAAGCTAGAAGAGTAAGGGGGGATATGGTGACAGTCTTTAAATTCCTTCACGGTTATGATAGAGTGGATAGGGATCGATATTTCGATATGGCTGGCTCTAGAACTAGAGGTCATAGTTTGAAGCTTCGGAAGAAAACTTGTTTGCAGGATGTAAGGAAATACTTTTTCAGTGTAAGAGTAGTTGATAATTGGAATTCGCTAAGCGAGGAGGTAGTTAATGCTACCTCAATCCATAGTTTTAAGGACAGGTATGATAAGTATCACTAAGTCTAAAAATGGAACCGATCAGGAGACGGGAAGATACGAGCTTTGGGCTCTTTCCCGTAAACACAATTAGGTAATCACAATTAGGTAATCACACTCATATTTCACTCTTACTTTTATTCGTTGAAAAACAAGCATCTGTAAAGCTTATAACATATTTGTTAATTTGTGTGTGCAAGAGAGAGAGAGAGAGAGAGAGAGAGAGAGAGAGGAGAGAGAGAGAGAGAGAGAGAGTGTGTGTGCGTGTGTGAAAGAGTGAGTTTATGCGTGCGTGCGAGTGCGTGTGAGTGTGTGTGTGTGTGTGAAAGTGATTTTATGTGTGTGTGTGTGTGTGTGTGTGTGTGTGTGTGTGTGTGTGTGTGTGTGTGTGTGTGTGAAAGTGATTTTATGTGTGTGTGTGTGTGTGTGTGTGTGTGTGTGTAAGAGAGAGAGAGAGAGAGAGAGAGAGAGAGAGAGAGAGAGAGAGAGAGAGAGTCTGAATGATATGCGATTAAAATAGGGAAGGTCAGTGAGTGTTTCAGTGTTGTTATAATATACTGAAATATATATATATATATATATATATATATATATATATATATATATATATATATATATATATATATATATATATATATATATATATATATATATATATATATATATATATATATATATATATATATATATATATATATATATATATTCTTTGACACAATATTCTTGAAGAATTGGAGTTCGAGCTTTCGAAGGCTTCAAGCCTCCATCGACGGGAAAGAGGCGAAGCAATGGTAAATGAATCTCTCTTGAAGAAATACGATGGCTGGGAAGCTCCGCTTCCACGGGGGCAAAGTATCTCTTTCCAAGAGTAAGTCTTCAACAACCAGAGCTTAAAATTTATTATTCCTCAATGCCTGTCCGAGGAATCCGTAGATATGAATGGAAAGAGGGGGATCTCCTGATATTTGGTATCCATAAAAGGCATCGGAGAAAACTGCAAAATATATGCATGTGTTGAAGAAGGACTATGCATCGAATATCCAATGGTTGATGAGTAACTTTCCTCTCGTCCAGAAATGATTTTCTTGAAGACTTGGAGTTTGAGCTTTCAAAGGCCTCAAGCCTCCATTGTCGAGAAAAAGAAGAAGCAATGGTAAATGAAGTCCTCTTGGAAAAATACAATGGTTGGGATGCTCTGCTTCCACAGGGGCAAAGGATCTTTTTCCAAGAGCAAGTCTTCAACAACCAGAGCTTAAGATTAATTATTTCTCGGTGCCTGTCCTTGGAATCCGTAGATATGACTGGAAAGAGGGGAATATCCTAGAAATTAGTATCCACAAAAGGCATCGAAGAAAACTGCGAAATATAAGCAGGTCTTGAAGATAGACTATGCATCGAATTTCCGAGTTGAAGAGTAACTTTCCTCACATCCAGAAATGATTCTTTGACACAATATTCTTGAAGACTTGGAGTTCGAGCTTTCGAAGGCTTCAAGCCTCCATCGTCGGGAAAGAGGAGAAGCAATGGTAAATGAAACCCTCTTGGAAAAATATGATGGTTGGAAAGCTCTGCTTCCACTGGGGCAAAGTATCTTTTTCCAAGAGTAAGTCTTCAACAACTAGAGCTTAAAATTTATTATTCCTCGGTGCCTGCCCGAGGAATCCGTAGATATGAATGGAAAGAGGGGAATCTCCTGATATTTAGTATCCATAAAAGGCATCGGAGAAAACTGCACAATATATTTGCCCCCGTGGAAGCAGAGCTTCAATACCATCGTATTTTTCCATGAGGGTTTCATTTACCTTTGCTTCTCCTCTTTCCCGACGATGGAGGCTTGAAGCCTTCGAAAGCTCGAACTCGAAGTCTTCAAGAAAATTTTGTCAAAGAATCAAATCTGGACGAGAGGAAAGATACTCTTCAACCATGTTATATTCGATGCATAGTCTTTCTTCAAGACCTGCATCTATTTTGCAGTTTTCTCCGATTCATTTTATGGATACTAACTATCAGGAGATTCCCCTCTTTCCAATCATATATATATATATATATATATATATATATATATATATATATATATATATATATATATATATATATATATACCTTCTTTTTTTTTCTTAAAGCTAGCCTCTGAGTTGTGGGAAACGATTGATATCATTTTAAATAATACGAGAGTGTGTCTTCTGTGTGTTGTGATTTAACATAAAATATTTTACTATGTGTGATTTATTATTCAAAAATTCATGTACTAGAACCTCTGTTATTATTATTATTATTATTATTATTATTATTATTATTATTATTATTATTATTATTATTATTATTATTATTATTATTATTACTATTATTATTATTATTATTATTATTATTATTATTATTATTATTATTATTATTATTATTATTATTATTATTATTATTATTATTATTTTTATTATTATTATTATTATTATTATTATTATTATTATTATTATTATTATTATCATTATTATTTATATTTAGTTCACAATATCGAGAATCAGTGTTAAATAGAAAAGGTTATATGGAATACAAATTCTATTAAGTTGTACAAAATAAAATAAAGCATTAAAGTACCTAGAAGAGACATATATATGTATAAAATATTAACATTGATGTCTGGTATATTTTGCTTCATATTTAAAAAAGAAAAATATTTTCAGGTTTGGTACGTTGAAACTCTCAGCTAAAGTTGATTTCAGTTTCACAGAGTAGCAAAGCGGACCACAGCTCTTCCCTGAAAATATGTATCTCCGTTTTCGAAATGAATTTAGTATGAGGGGTAAGAATACTTCCTCCGTATTCCCCTGTGTGTCGTTACAGTCGACTAAATGGGGCGGAGGGAGGGATCTGGTAAGCCCCTCCTCTGTATTTACTTCCCACAAAAAGTCAAAGTATTTACTTGGACTCAGCCATCGCCCTTATAAGGGGGAATATGGCTTTGGTATATGGAACTTGTGTTCTGTACAGTGATATCTTATTTATAGTGGTCTTCTCATATTCCCGAGGGGGGGGGTATGATTTCGTACCTCTTTTGGATACTGAAGCCGCGGATAGTATGGAATCCCAAATATAAATCTCTGTATCTATGACCTCATGACGTAAGGTTTGCATAGTCCTTGATGCTATTAACTCGTTTAATTACCTAATTATGCTAATGGGAAAGAGCCATATGCTCGTAGCTTCTCGTCTTCTGGTGGGTTCCTTTTTTTGTACTCAGTGATACTTATCATACTTTTACTTAAAACTGTGGCTTGAGTTAGCATTAACTACCTCCTTACTTAGCGATTTCTAATCATTAACTACTCTTATACTAAAAAAAGTACTTCCTTACATCTTGCAAAGGAGTTTTCTTAAGAAGCTTTAAGCTATGATCTCTAGTTCTAGAGACAGCCATATCAAACTATCGATCCCCATCCACTCTGTCATAACCCTGAAGGAGTTTATAACCCGTCACCAAATCCCCCTCTTTCCTTTAGCTTTGAGTGATGGCAAGTCTAATTCCTTCAGCCTCTCCTCATAACTGTGATTGTGTATTTCTGGCACCAAATTTCATGGCATGTCTCTGAACTTTTCCAGCTTATAAATGTGTATTTTCAAATGTAGATTCCAAAAGGGGGATGCATATTCAAGCTTTGGCCTCACATAGGTTATATAAATATTTCTGAACATTTCCTTGTCCATGAGTCTGAAGTCTACCCTTATATTTGCTAAGAAAGCAGATGCTGCCCTTACTATGCCATTTATATGCATTTGCAGAGACAAATTTGCCAGTAAATTCACTCCTAGTTCTCTCTCATTTTCCGTCTTGATATTCTGCTCCTGCTATTGAGTATCCAAACTTCTCGCACTTGTACCCATTCTCTTTATCTTACATTTAGAAGTATTGAATTTCATTTGCCACTTTTCTGACCACTCATGCAGACTATTTAGGTCTTCCTGAAGTTGTCTGTGGAACTCCATTACTAACCCTTCTCCATTCAGACACTGAGTATCTTATTCTAACCCTCTGCCTCCTTCCTTTTAAGTAAGATTTTATCCATTCCAAGACATTTCCACCTATTCTTGGCATTACTTGCATCTTCTAAATAAGTCTTCCATGTGGGACCGTATCAAATGAATTCTGGAAATCTAGGAATATGATCCATCCTGCCCTATCTTTTCTGTGAGATCCGGCTTATCTCATCATAAAATGTTTATAAGTTTGGTACTGTTGATCTACCTTCCCTGATGCCATGTTGTCTCACTGACAAATAGTTGAAAGATTCCAAGTGAAGAGAGATGTATTTTCTTAGTAGCCTCTCCATAACTTTGCAACCTATGTTGGTCAAGGAAAAAGGCCTATTTTCTTAGAGCTGTATCCCTCCTTCCCTTTTTAATGATAGGTACCACGTTTCTTTGTTTCCAGCATCTTGGAAACTCCCCAGATTCCAGCGATTTTCCAAATATGATGCAAAGTGCAGCCGATTTTGTTTTATCACATTACTTAAGTATATAAAGTTATATATTATCAGGACCTGTAGCTTTATTGGCATCTAACTCCATCAACGCTTTGCATACCTTTCTGGCTGAAGAGATGATGTTCTCTAATACGGCCAAAGAGCTCCTATCTCTGCAATCTGATGGGGTATTGAATTGAAACAAAGAGAAGACGGGGATCATCACCCTGAGGGCATTCATCCCCAATCTGAGGAAGTGGGTTGCTTCCATCCGCTCTCTTTAACTTTAAAACATGTTCTTTGACATTCAGTTTTCCTCTGCTAAAGCTGTGGAAATTCTTTGGGATACTCTTTAGCCTTCCTGGTGATATGCCTTTCATAATCTCTGTCTGCCTCTTCATTTAGTTAGGTAATCATTTCTTGCTCCTTTATAAGTCTGCCAGGCATTTCTGTTTTTTCTCTACCAATATCTTTTCCAGCATTTGTCTCTCCATTCATTAGCCCTCTTACATTCAGTATCTAACCATTTCTCTCTGGCATGAATAACTCCTATTTTACTATCTTCTCTTATTCCTCACAACAATTTTCATATATTTCTTATACAGATATGTTGTTAAATAAGGTCCTCCAGTCAATAACTGCAAAAGGTTAATTAATTTTTATGTAATCGCCTTTCGAATAGTACCACCTTTCGTCCCTCTCAGCACCTCTGCTTTCAGGCAGAACATTTTCGATGATATTCTCCATCAACAACACACAGTGGTCACTTTTTCCAACTGGTGGTTCATACTTAATCTTTTTCAGTCCAACACATTTTCTGTGAATACTAGATCAAGCAGCGATGGCTCATCCCCACCCCTGGCCCTTGTTGGTTCCGGTACAAGTTGGTGTAGGAAATTCCCTTGTTTGCAATCTAGGAGAGTTGCCCCAAATGAGTCCTCCCCACTGTGCGGTCAAGATTTATCCAGTCTATCTATCTATGACTAAAATCTCCCATAATCAAAATCCTACATTTTCTCTCCCGTGCAATGTTAGCAACTGAGTTTATGATTTCAGTAGTGCCTATATGTGTTTCCTCATAAGCTTCTAGCCTATGTTGGTTCCGTGGTGGGTTATATACAACAGTTATTATATTGCTGTCTGACCTGGTATATATGCGAGCAACAAGAAATTACTTGAACTCACTTTTTATAGCAAAATTAATTTTTTCAATCTGAAAGCCTTTACTTATGGGAAATGATAACCTTCCACCAGTCCTCTCAGATCTTTCAACCTTTAATATTATGAAGCCCTTAGGAAAATCTGTGACACTGTTTATGTCCTCACTTATCTCTGTCTCTGTAACCATTGTTATATCTGCCTTACTGTTGTGAAGCCTATCCTTTAATTCTACTGCTTTACTAGCTATCCCATCAGCAATTGTATACAGCATTCTCAATGAGGCTGCATCCCCTGATATTATAGCATTATTTTCTTTATCTCCCCTTTGGTTGGAAGAGTTCTGAAACAAAAAAATAATTTCTTCTCTTCTTCATTCCTTCTCTCATTAACCATCTAGCTTCTTGCTACAAGTTATTGATCCTTCCCATCTCTTCCTGTGTTCTGCGTGGTGTAATAAACACTACTTTGAATTCTTGAAATTCTTTTAGTTTTTTCTCATCAGTATTTCTTTACATGTGTCCCTTCTCTCAAAGGTTACTTTCATTAGTCTTGCCTTTCCCTCCCTAGAATATTTGCCAATTAGTAAATGTTTACAATATTCTCTGGCCCACATACTACTCAATGCTTCCTTATCAGGTCCTACACTAGCTTTATATTGTTCAAGATTTCCCTGCTATGTTGACTCCTGGGATTCACTTATGCCTGAGATTACCACTGTCTTCTCTTTATAAAGTACCTCTTTGAGCAGTGGATTAGCCGCTTCCATTGCAATATCTATAATTTTTCTATTACTGTTGCTTTGTAGTCAACCGTTTTTACATTTCTCAGTGCCACCTGCCTCAATGCATCTTTTACTGCCACATTTTGCTTTATAACATCTGCAAAGGAAATTTTCATACCCTCTTGTTCCGCATGCAGCTCCTAAAACTCTTTTCTAAACTGTTTGATGTTTTCCTTTGTCTTAACATTCCAAGCTGTATCTCATCTCTCTCAGAGAGAGCAGTGAACTAACATTTCTTTCTTTCAGATTGTCACTCAAATGATTGTTGTTATCTTCTCGTTTTTCTAGTTCATTTCTCTCTTCCCCTTGTGTCTTATTATATAATTATAAAGTTCTTATTATCTCTCTGTTTCATTTTTTTCTCATTTCTTTATCCATATTCCGAATTTCATCATCCAGGTTTATTACATAGGTCTCAAGGTCCATGACATTTTGTTTCAGGCTCCCAAGAGCTACTCCCCCGTGTGTGTATATATATATATATATATATATATATATATATATATATATATATATATATATATATATATATATATATATATATATATATATATATATATATATATATATATATGTGTGTGTGTGTGTGTGTGTGATTACCTAATTGTGATTACCTAATTGTGTTTACGGGAAAGAGCCCAAAGCTCGTATCTTCCCGTCTCCTCATCGCTTCCATTTTATACTTAGTGATACTTATCATACCTGTCCTTAAAACTATGGATTGAGATAACATAAACTACCTCCTCGCTTACCGAATTCCAATTATCAACTACTCTTACACTGACAAAGTATTTCCTTACATCCTGCAAAGAACTTTTCTTACGAAGCTTCAAACTATGACCTCTAGTTCTAGAGCCAGCCATATCAAAATATCGATCCCTATCCACTCTATCATAACCATGAAGGAATTTAAAGACTGTCACCATATCCCCCCTCACTCTTCTAGCTTCGAGTGATGGTAAGTCTAATTCCCTCAGCCTCTCATCATAACTGAGATTGCGTATTTCTGGCACCAGTTTCGTGGCATGTCTTTGAACTTTTTCAAGCTTAGCTATGCGCTTTTTCAAGTGCGGATTCCAAAAGGGGGCTGCATATTCGAGTTTTGGCCTCACATAGGTTACATAAATATTTCTGAACATTTCCTTGTCCATGTGCCTGAAGGCTACCCTTACATTTGATAAGAATGCATATGCTGCCCTTACTATGCCATTTATATATATTTCTGGAGACAAATCTGCCAGTATGTTTACTCTTAGATCTCTCTCATTTTCTGTCTCTTGAAGTTGTACTCCAGCCACCGAGTAGTCAAGCTTGGGCCTTCTTGCACTTGTACCCATTCTCATTACCTTACATTTTGAAGTATTGAATTTCATTAGCCACTTTTCTGACCACTCATGCAGATTATTTAGATCCTCCTGAAGTTCTCTACCATTGTTCTCGTTTTTTACTTTCTTCACAATCTTTGCATCATCTGCAAACATATTCATGAATGAATTTACAGACTCTGGTAGGTCATTTACATATACAAGGAACAAAAGTGGCCCTAAAACTGAACCCTGTGGAACTCCACTACTAACTCTTCTCCATTCAGACACTGAGTGTCTTACTCTAACCCTCTGTTCCCTTCCTTCTAAGTAAGTTTTTATCCATTCCAAAACATTTCCACCTATTCTAGCCATTGATTGCAGCTTCCTAATAAGTCTCCCATGTGGAACAGAGTCAAATGCTTTCTGGAAGTCTAGGAATATGCAATCTGCCCAGCCCTCTCTTTCCTGTAAGATTTGGCTTACCTCATCATAAAATTCTAATAAGTTTGTTACTGTGTGTGATTACCTAATTGTGATTACCTAATTGTGTTTACGGGAAAGAGCCCAAAGCTCGTATCTTCCCGTCTCCTCATCGCTTCCATTTTATACTTAGTGATACTTATCATACCTGTCCTTAAAACTATGGATTGAGATAACATAAACTACCTCCTCGCTTACCGAATTCCAATTATCAACTACTCTTACACTGACAAAGTATTTCCTTACATCCTGCAAAGAACTTTTCTTACGAAGCTTCAAACTATGACCTCTAGTTCTAGAGCCAGCCATATCAAAATATCGATCCCTATCCACTCTATCATAACCATGAAGGAATTTAAAGACCGTCACCATATCCCCCCTCACTCTTCTAGCTTCGAGTGATGGTAAGTCTAATTCCCTCAGCCTCTCATTATAACTGAGATTGCGTATTTCTGGCACCAGTTTCGTGGCATGTCTTTGAACTTTTTCAAGCTTAGCTATGCGCTTTTTCAAGTGCGGATTCCAAAAGGGGGCTGCATATTCGAGTTTTGGCCTCACATAGGTTACATAAATATTTCTGAACATTTCCTTGTCCATGTGCCTGAAGGCTACCCTTACATTTGATAAGAATGCATATGCTGCCCTTACTATGCCATTTATATGTATTTCTGGAGACAAATCTGCCAGTATGTTTACTCCTAGATCTCTCTCATTTTCTGTCTCTTGAAGTTGTATTCCAGCCACCGAGTAGTCAAGCTTGGGCCTTCTTGCACTTGTACCCATTCTCATTACCTTACATTTTGAAGTATTGAATTTCATTAGCCACTTTTCTGACCACTCATGCAGATTATTTAGATCCTCCTGAAGTTCTCTACCATTGTTCTCGTTTTTTACTTTCTTCACAATCTTTGCATCATCTGCAAACATATTCATGAATGAATTTACAGACTCTGGTAGGTCATTTACATATACAAGGAACAAAAGTGGCCCTAAAACTGAACCCTGTGGAACTCCACTACTAACTCTTTCCATTCAGACACTGAGTGTCTTACTCTAACCCTCTGTTCCCTTCCTTCTAAGTAAGTTTTTATCCATTCCAAAACATTTCCACCTATTCTAGCCATTGATTGCAGCTTCCTAATAAGTCTCCCATGTGGAACAGAGTCAAATGCTTTCTGGAAGTCTAGGAATATGCAATCTGCCCAGCCCTCTCTTTCCTGTAAGATTTGGCTTACCTCATCATAAAATTCTAATAAGTTTGTTACTGTGTGTGATTACCTAATTGTGATTACCTAATTGTGTTTACGGGAAAGAGCCCAAAGCTCGTATCTTCCCGTCTCCTCATCGCTTCCATTTTATACTTAGTGATACTTATCATACCTGTCCTTAAAACTATGGATTGAGATAGCATAAACTACCTCCTCGCTTACCGAATTCCAATTATCAACTACTCTTACACTGACAAAGTATTTCCTTACATCCTGCAAAGAACTTTTCTTACGAAGCTTCAAACTATGACCTCTAGTTCTAGAGCCAGCCATATCAAAATATCGATCCCTATCCACTCTATCATAACCATGAAGGAATTTAAAGACCGTCACCATATCCCCCCTCACTCTTCTAGCTTCGAGTGATGGTAAGTCTAATTCCCTCAGCCTCTCATCATAACTGAGATTGCGTATTTCTGGCACCAGTTTCGTGGCATGTCTTTGAACTTTTTCAAGCTTAGCTATGCGCTTTTTCAAGTGCGGATTCCAAAAGGGGGCTGCATATTCGAGTTTTGGCCTCACATAGGTTACATAAATATTTCTGAACATTTCCTTGTCCATGTGCCTGAAGGCTACCCTTACATTTGATAAGAATGCATATGCTGCCCTTACTATGCCATTTATATGTATTTCTGGAGACAAATCTGCCAGTATGTTTACTCCTAGATCTCTCTCATTTTCTGTCTCTTGAAGTTGTACTCCAGCCACCGAGTAGTCAAGCTTGGGCCTTCTTGCACTTGTACCCATTCTCATTACCTTACATTTTGAAGTATTGAATTTCATTAGCCACTTTTCTGACCACTCATGCAGATTATTTAGATCCTCCTGAAGTTCTCTACCATTGTTCTCGTTTTTTACTTTCTTCACAATCTTTGCATCATCTGCAAACATATTCATGAATGAATTTACAGACTCTGGTAGGTCATTTACATATACAAGGAACAAAAGTGGCCCTAAAACTGAACCCCTTGGAACTCCACTACTAACTCTTCTCCATTCAGACACTGAGTGTCTTACTCTAACCCTCTGTTCCCTTCCTTCTAAGTAAGTTTTTATCCATTCCAAAACATTTCCACCTATTCTAGCCATTGATTGCAGCTTCCTAATAAATCTCCCATGTGGAACAGAGTCAAATGCTTTCTGGAAGTCTAGGAATATGCAATCTGCCCAGCCCTCTCTTTCCTGTAAGATTTGGCTTACCTCATCATAAAATTCTAATAAGTTTGTTACTGTGTGTGTGTGTGTGTGTGATTACCTAATTGTGATTACCTAATTGTGTTTACGGGAAAGAGCCCAAAGCTCGTATCTTCCCGTCTCCTCATCGCTTCCATTTTATAATTAGTGATACTTATCATACCTGTCCTTAAAACTATGGATTGAGATAGCATAAACTACCTCCTCGCTTACCGAATTCCAATTATCAACTACTCTTACACTGACAAAGTATTTCCTTACATCCTGCAAAGAACTTTTCTTACGAAGCTTCAAACTATGACCTCTAGTTCTAGAGCCAGCCATATCAAAATATCGATCCCTATCCACTCTATCATAACCATGAAGGAATTTAAAGACCGTCACCATATCCCCCCTCACTCTTCTAGCTTCGAGTGATGGTAAGTCTAATTCCCTCAGCCTCTCATCATAACTGAGATTGCGTATTTCTGGCACCAGTTTCGTGGCATGTCTTTGAACTTTTTCAAGCTTAGCTATGCGCTTTTTCAAGTGCGGATTCCAAAAGGGGGCTGCATATTCGAGTTTTGGCCTCACATAGGTTACATAAATATTTCTGAACATTTCCTTGTCCATGTGCCTGAAGGCTACCCTTACATTTGATAAGAATGCATATGCTGCCCTTACTATGCCATTTATATGTATTTCTGGAGACAAATCTGCCAGAATGTTTACTCCTAGATCTCTCTCATTTTCTGTCTCTTGAAGTTGTACTCCAGCCACCGAGTAGTCAAGCTTGGGCCTTCTTGCACTTGTACCCATTCTCATTACCTTACATTTTGAAGTATTGAATTTCATTAGCCACTTTTCTGACCACTCATGCAGATTATTTAGATCCTC
>JAXCGZ010011518.1:110000-111229 GCA_037179515.1 Halocaridina rubra
GGAATTCGCTAAGCGAGGAGGTAGTTAATGCTATCTCAATCCATAGTTTTAAGGACAGGTATGACAAGTATCACTAAGTATAAAATGAAACCGATCAGGAGACGGGAAAATACGAGTTTTGGGCTCTTTCCCGTAAACACAATTGGGTAATTACAATTAGGTAATTACACACACATACACACACACACACACACACTGTAATTTCTGATTTTTTCCACATTTAAATTTCTTTTAGTTCTCCTAGGTGCATTTTGACAGAACATACATTAACTGAAAAAAGAGAATAATGAATAGAGCATTTTTGAGGCATAAATATAAGAATTTTTTTTTAACTATGCAGTTTTCATTTTATTACGTATGCCATGTTTATTTTCAGTCTAGTTTTGCACTTTCTCCATTACTTAATACTCTAAATATGTTCTCAATTAGATTATATGTGGCAAGCTTTCCATGTATTTTGTGGCATATGTCTGGTCTTGAACTTTATGACTTTGGAAGCGCTTATTAATTTAACGAAATATACATTTCAATTATATTTTTTATTTCGCTACTAAGGACTCTGCTACACCATCCATATCCCTGCTTGGTTTCAGAGTATAGTATGGCAGCCATGTGAGTTAGCTGAAACATTCGTAGAAATTTTCTTCTCCCGTATAGCACTATCAGGACTCAGCTACACCATCAGATTTCTCAGTATTGAAATCGAAACTGTGTTTGAATACTGATCGCCGAGACTGCAACACCGAATCTCCTCCACCCACCTCTCGCCGGCATGTAGACGCAGTACGTATGTATAGGAGCCGAATAGTTACGTGGCAACGTACGCATTTAATTGTAATTATCTACATCGCGGCAAAAGAACCTTGGGTACTTACTCTGTGGGTGATTCAAACCGGATGGTATGGGAGGAAAATCGTGGTAATCCATTATCCCTAAGGAGCTAAGAAGTGGGATCGAGGATATTAGCTCCTGATGAATAAGAGTGTGCTTTGACTCGGCAACCCCTAACCAGGAGGATGGCGGCCATTATGTACGTATGTAAGTACTTACCTAATTGCGCTCAGGAGAAAGCACCACCCCCATGCTTCTAACTCACGGGAACAACCTGGTCAATTTCTTTTATGCACTATAGCTAATCATATTTTACCCCAACACCTAAGATGCATATAAAGTCTACAGTATCTTCGCTTAGCAAATTTCAATAATAGGAGACCCATGTTCGTAACTCA
>JAXCGZ010011519.1:10000-15000 GCA_037179515.1 Halocaridina rubra
CATCCAGACAGAAAGTAGCCTTTTTATCAGTTTCCTTATCTCAGTCCACCTACTTCAACACCTTCATCCTGTCAGAAAGTAGTCTTTTTATTATTTTCCTTCCCTCAGTCCACCTACTTCAACACCTTCATCCAGTCAGAAAGTAGTCTTTTTATCATTTTCCTTCCCTCAGTCCACTTGCTTCAGCACCTTCATCCTTACAGAAAGTAGTCTTTTTATCATTTTCCTTCCCTCAGTCCATCTACTTCAGCACTTTCATCCAATCAGAAAGTAGTCATTTTATAATTTTCCTTCCCTCAGTACACTTGCTTCATCACCTTCATCCAGTCAGAAAGTAGTCTTTTTATAATTTTCCTTCCCTCAGTCCACTTGCTTCAATACCTTCATCCAGTCAGAAAGAAGTCTTTTTATCATTTTTCTTCCCTCAGTCCACCTACATCAACACCTTCATCCAGCCAGAAAGAAGTCTTTTCATAATTTTCCTTCCCTCAGTCCACTTGCTTCAGCACCATCATCCAGCCAGAGAGAAGTCTTTTTATTATTTTCCTTCCCTCAGTCCACTTGCTTCACCGCCTTCATCCAATCAGAATGAAGTCTCTTTATCAATACATTCTCATTTCCCCTCCCTCAGTCCGTTTGTTCAACACTCATTCAAACAGAAGGTAGTCCCTGTATCACTATATTTCATTTTCCCTCCCTCAGCCCATCACATCAATACCTTCATCCAGTTAGAAGTAAGGCTATTCCCTTCCCAAGTCCACCTACTTTAACACCTTCATCCAGTCAGAAGGAACTACTTTTACTACTAAATTCTCATTTTCGCTCCGCCTGTCCAATTACTTCAGCTCCATCCAATCAGAGGAAGGTCTTTTTCTCGATGTATTCTCATTTTCCCTCCTTCAGTCTTCTACATCACCTTCAACCAATCAGAAGGAAGGCTATTCCCCTCCTCAAATGACCTACTTCAACACTATACAATCAGAGGAAAGTCATTTTTTTTCACTATATTCTCTGATTCCCTCCACAGTCTATCTTCAACGCCATCCAATCAGAAGAAAGTCTTCTTAGAATTTTCCCTCCCTCAGTCCGGTTCTTCAACACCATCCAATCAAAAGGAAGTCTCTTCATTACTATATTCTCATTTGCTTTTCCTCAGTCCACTTCAACACCCTACTGCAATAGCTTCATCCAATCAGAAGAAAGTCTCTTTATTTCTTTATTCTCATTTTCCCTCCCGAGTCCACCTGCCTCAGCCAATCAGAAGGAAGTCTTATCATTTTCCTCCCCTCAGTCCGCCTCTTCAACACCATCCAATCAGAGGGAAGTCCTTATCTCATTATATTCTCACTTTCCTTCCCTCAGTCCACCTACTTCAACACCTTCATCCTATCAGAAAGAAGTTTTTTTATCACTATATTCTCATTTTGCCTTCCCTCAATATCCAAAGGCCATGCATAGCTTTGACTTTGGATAATGGAGAAAGTTTTTAATGGAATACTCATCACAAACAGAGAAAATGGGGAGAAAAGAAAACTTTTAGAGCCATCAGGGTTGTTGTTTTTTTTTTTTTAAGAGAAGAGAGGCAATGCAATTATGGAAAAGAAGTGATTGGAAAAAAAATAAAGAGATGTGATCAAGAAGATATGAAGCCCTTTTTGATGATATTGGTTTAACTTTTCCATATCCATTTATTATCCACTATTCTATTTTGTTTAATTCCTTTTGTTAGTAATTAATAATATGTTAGCAATCAAACTTAAAGTGTTTAGAATTTAAAAACATTTTATAATTATAGATTTACGTTTCTATTTATTTTTTTAGGTCAGATTAGGTTTTGTTGGGATACGTTTCATTTGATTAGGTTAGATAAAGTTAATTTTGGTCTAGTCTGGTTAGGATAGGTTTAGGTTCGTCAGGTTTGGTTTTATTTGGTTCGATTAGGTTAGGATAAGTTAGAGTACCGAAAGAGGTTAGATATCCTCTGGATGGCTATCGTAGTAGACCCTATGAGGTTGGTTAGGTTAGACAGTTTAAGATATTCAGGGCAGAAGGGGAGGGGCTGTGCTCCCCGAGGAATATTCCCAAGGCCCGTTTAATGATCTTTTATGATGTGGATATTAACAAACCCATCCGCTGCCATCATCAGACCTGGGTCTGGTACTTTTTGGCGCCGCCGTTTTGGCGCGGCCATTTTGGCATCCGGAACCTAGCTTAGCCAAGCTTAGCCATAGTAGCCTACGTCAAAACAGTTTAAAGCCAAAAGAGTGGCTCCAAAAGGGCGGCGCCAAAACTGCTGCACCAAATAGTCCCATTCCGTCAGATCTCGTTGTTAAATGGCCTGGAAATATACACTTGAATTAGCGGTTAACGATGCAAGATATAAGAATTTGGGGGTCGCAGTAGCTCAGTGGTAGAGCATGCAAGTTGAGAATTGACGAAGCTGACATTCGTGAGTTCGATCCTACCGCGGGGCGTTGGAATGAGCATCTAGCCTTAATTCATCAGCTTCAACTAGTGTCCACACCTATTCGAATGGGGACCAATTCACTTCTGACAAGTCATTACACTCTCCATCTCTGTTTCTCTTTACTTTATGTATTCTTCGTGCCCAAGCCCGATGAGGGCTGTTTTATTTTATTATTTTTTGGCCCGTCCTGGTGTCACATTCATAAAAAAAAAAAAAAAACTCAACACCTGTTGGTAGTTGAGTGGATAGGATACCTACCGCTCTCTGTAATACAACGCTCTCAAAGACATATACACTTCCCCCCCTTTTTTTTTATAGATGTTAAGAAGAAGGGGAGTTTCCTTTCTTGATGTCAGCTACCCCCCAATTAAAGGGGGAAACAGCCAAGGTATATGTATGTATGTATGTTAAGAACACCTCCTGGAAAAGTGCATGGGTAGTGTAAGCAGATTCTGCCAGCCTGGAAAAGGCCTTTGATATATTCAAGACCTCTTCGGGATTCTGGAAATGGCATTTTTTATTTTGTCTCCTCCCTGTGCTTCACATTTCCATTTCCGGTCCCAAATTTTAACCCTTGTTTTAGCATGGTTTAGCTGCTCTGATATTTTTTTCTTCTTTTTGTCCTCACTTTCTAACCTTTTTTCGGACTTTTTGTATATATATATATATATATATATATATATATATATATATATATATATATATATATATATATATATATATATATATATATATATATATATATATATTTTTTTTTTTTTTTTTTTTTTTATTAATAGCACAATAATATGACTTATGGGCGTTAGGAAGGGCATCCAGCCTTAATCTCCCAGCTCCAACATGCCTGTGTCTATCCCCATTCGAATGGGGTCTAATTGTTACAAATAAAACGGTGCTTCAATTTATTTCTGACCCCATATCAACCCGAAACTTGTACGATGGCCACAATATAAACAAAAGAACCGATGTGACAAGGCTTCTGTTCACCCATTTTTTCCTTTAAGCCCTCTGTCAGTTGCCTTGTAAGACAATACAGAAATAGAATAGACGGATAGATTATCACTCTCCTCCCTTTTCCCCTATCCCTCGTGGTGGACTGCTACGACAAGCAGGGAACGCGAGAAAGTTTCTCAATCTGGAATCGACTTTAGAAGATTTTAAGAGAGATTTCTATCAAGGGATTATCGACTATGGCATAGCTTTAGCTTTGTGATTCCCAACAGAGTGCCTAGGCACCCTGAAGTGCCACCAGGTGGGCTTAGTATTAGCTCTATAATTTCCAACAGGAGTGCCTAGGCACCCTGAAGTGCCACAAGGTGGGCTTAGCTTTAGCTCTATGATTCCCAACAGGATTGCCTAGGCACCCTGAAGTGCCACCAGGTGGGCTTAGCTTTAGCTCTATGATTCCCAACAGGATTGCCTAGGCACCCTGAAGTGCCACAAGGTGGGCTTAGCTTTATCCCTGCGATTCCCAACAGGATTGCCTAGGCACCCTGAAGTGCCACAAGGTGGGCTTAGCTTTAGCCCTGCGATTCCCAACAGGAGTGCCTAGACACCCTGGAGTGCCACAAGGTGGGCTTAGCTTTAGCTCTATGATTCCCAACAGGAGTGCCTTTGCATCCTGGAGTGCCACAAGCTGGGCTTATCTTGAGCTCTGTGATTCCCAACAGGAGTGCCTAGGCACCCTAGAGTGCCACAAGGTAGGCTTGTTGTGCCGCTGACCTTTGAAAGGCTGCTGCCTGGATGCTTAGTATTTAGATAGTTGGTGATGGTGACTGTGAAGCATTAATGCAGTGGAATTGCGATGCGATTTTATTCATATTCCAGTGAGAATCCCACTCAGTTAATTCTTTGATTACTCCATTACTCTGATACATTCCACCTTCAGTTAAGAAATACTCAGATTGCTATCAAGGGGTAACCCACCGTTCCAACGCCTTCTCAAGGGGTGCCTCGAGTCTGAAAAGCTTGGGAATCCGTGCTTTAGCCTGTAAAGGATACTGTTCTATCCTAAGTTCTGCCCCTAGGGAAGCCACTATCCTCTCCTTTTCCCTTCTTGGTTCATGTCGATAGATACTTGACGAGCCAAGGGCTTTGATACTTGCTTGAAAAGAAGAGAGTAAGAAAATATATTTATACACAGTATAGAGCCAATTAAATTAGTTTACTTTAGTGTGCTTGCTAGATAAATAGATATATAGATAGATAGATAGATAGATAGATCGATCGATCGACAGAGACAGACAGACAGACAGACAGATAGATAGATAGATAGATAGATTGATTGATACATGTGTGTGTGTGTATATATATATATATATATATATATATATATATATATATATATATATATATGTGTGTGTGTGTGTGTGTGTGTGTGTGTGTGTGTGTGTGTGTGTGTGTGTGTGTGTGTGTGTGATTACCTAATTGTGTTTACGGGAAAGAGCCCAAAGCTCGTATCTTCCCGTCTCCTCATCGGTTCCATTTTATACTTAGTCATACTTATCATACCTGTCCTTAAAACTATGGATTG
>JAXCGZ010011519.1:20000-105000 GCA_037179515.1 Halocaridina rubra
TCAAATATAATAAAATCTCAGTTTTTATCATAATGCCCTTTTATTAATTAATTTTTCTAACTTTCCTCAGGAGGGTGAGTTCACTGCTTTTCTTGATAATTATTGGTGTGAAGCTGTCACAGAAGATATTATCTAGTCAGGTTAACTACAATATTCAAAGACACTTTATCACTGTTATATTATGACAACCTAAAATTTTCATCCTACCCGTCTTATTTGTATGAATTCTCCTAACGTTCAGATCCTTTCATTATCACTGCACTTGACAGGGTCTCTAAGGTAGACATATTTGGTTGGTTTTCATACTGATATTACACCCTGCTGCGGAACGGGTCATTATGGACCCGTAGTAGGGCAAAACTAAACCATGCAATATTATCCTCTTTTTGTTATGATATCAGACACCTCTTTTACCTATTTTCCTGACTAAATATCCTCATGATTATAACTTGTTTTAAAATACTTGTCTATATACATTTTTTCATTAATAAAGCTGAGTTTTCGCAAGTCTCAAAGTCTTTTTTTTTTTCAGGACAAGTATTTGAAACAGTCAAATACGATTCGATATTGGCAGACATTATAGTAAGAAACTTCTCATTTCTAATAAAAAAAAAAGAGAGAATTTACCTGAGGTTTACAAGAAACTATATGAATCATATTTACCCCGACCGGGACTTGAACCTGGGACTTATAATTACTAAGTCCCGGTCGGGGGAAAAATTATTCATGTTTTCACATATGCTAATGTGCTCTTGGTTAAGGTATGATATATTCTGTAGGACTTCTGTTGAGGACGCAACAGCTGGAGAGTCTGTTTTAAGTCAGGAAATTAGTGGTAGAGAGCCAGAGAGGAATCCTTCACACACTCCAGCGAGCGATATGAAAATGCAAAACAATAAAATAATGTCCAAAGCAACTAAATAAATCATTTCCATAATCAACTCGTCCTATAACTGGTTGTGAACTAGTCTTACCCAGCCAAACTTTAACCTGACCTAACCCAAAGTTATGAATTTCGTGTTTGTTCGTTTTTACTGGTGATGTTAGGTAACTATCTGTCATACAAAACCCTATATTAGGTTAAAGCTATTCACTTATTAGAATAATAAGCTTATCTTTTACTGCATATAACGAATGATAACAAAATAAAAGTTAAAAAACTCATCGTGAGACTAAAATAAGAAAAACAGGGAGAAGAGAGGAACCGATATAAAGGCTGTCCTTCAAGCGAGCTCGAAAGGACCAAGCTTCTTGTCCTTTTCATGAAGAAGAAGAAGAGCTTATTGCATCAATAACAACATTTCCACCGTGATCCCAGGTTTCCACTTGTATTCACGATTCTTCTGCTGTGTTTGAACCTCCATATGAGGTTTGGACATGAGAATTTGTATATCATTAAAAAATATGCCTATATACGTCTATATATTCTTAAATAGTATCGTTTTGAGCCAATACTTATCGTCTCAGATTAATGGCCTCCATTTCTTCTTTTCGATACCATCTATCGGTCAACCCACCGATACCACATAGTTGATTTCGTAACCATAAAATTATCGTTGAAAATAAATTTGTGCAGAATATGGTACTAATATACTAGTTATATGATTATATTCACATCCAGTTACGGAACAAACATGAAAATTATTTCTCTAGGTTAAGTCAGATTAGGTTAGTTCATCCTCTTTTAAGAACAGATAATTGTGAAAATCGTTTTTCATATTGTGTAGTAATTTGGAACTCCCACAGTCTAGCGGGCCATACCAATGTTCAAAACCTACTAATAGATGGCGATAGGCTCTGACTAGAGAACTGGCGGATGAATACTCAACAAAAATGGTGACACTAAGCATACGAAACAATTTTTTACTATCCTAACTAAAAATACTTACCTAACCTCTTAGCCAGAGGGGCTTCGCCCCCCTGGGACCCCCCATCTTACTATTCTAACTAAAAATACTTACCTAACCTTCAGTCGAACTACTTACCTGAGTGGAGGGATGAGGTCGTTGTGAGGCATGGCCCGCTAAACTGTAAACTACCCAGTAATATTTTAAAAGCTTTGTATATTCTTATCACGTTTGGGGTGTGAAAATAAACATTTATGGGGTGTCAAGGTAAACATTTACTGTAATTAATTTTTGGGCGCTCTCTTCCATACCGCAGTACTTCCTAGTTAATTCCCTAACCGTGAAAATCTATTGTATAGAAAATAAAATCTTTATGAATTTGGTTCTATTCACTTGTTTATGCATTCATTTAGGTTAGAATAATATAAAATTTCTTTTTTCTGTCAACATACCAGTAAATCATAATTTATTTTGCAACAGTGAAAATCTCTTACACTCATCCCACTTTCTTACACGTGATAAATTTTATATAATTGCCATATTTTACTGCATACACTTCTATTCAGTTAGGATGTACTGTAATTATATATTTTGGTTCTTTTTCATCCCGATAGTGGGGGCACCGCGGTACCCCAGTAGTAGAGCATGTAAATTGGGAAGCAACGTAATGCAGGTTTGATCCCACCGCGGGGAATGAGAGAGAGCATCCAGCCCTAATACCCCAAGTTCCAACGTGACTTTGTTCATCCCCGTTCATTTTGGGAATAAGTGTGATGCATAAAACAGTCCATCTTACCAGTAGTGGTCTTTGATGTGTGTAAAGTTTGTCTTTTACCTTTCCTGCTCAGTACGATGTATTATAGTGGCGACATGTCATCATGTATTTTTCCAACAAAAAAGTTCCCACTCCCAGGTAGGTTTTCCAGCCTGTCAGTGAGATCAATCTGCTAATTTATCCTTGAGAAAGTGTAGCTTTGGAATTAAGACTGAATGCCTCATCCTATCATTTCGCGGTTGCCTCGAACGCAAGTCTGCCGACTCTGCAGTCAAGCACAATAACCACCACTCCACCGAGGTCCCCATATTTTCATACCATTTACTTCAAATGCCCTCCAATGGTAGGAAATTTACTCTGGAGATTCATAGGCCCAAAGGGAACTCATTCTGATGATTAGCTTCATTAAGTCTTCGTCACTAGAGTATGCAAAAGAATTAATATTTTCCTCTGTATGTTCTGGTTTCAGAGAGGATATCGTCTGTGATACAGGATGATGTGTATTGAAGAGTGTATTTAAGTGTCATTTTACCCTGTTATTACAGGATCATATAATACTTGTAAATGCTCTTTCAAGAGCAGTGATTTTTGTGTCATATTACCCTATTTTTATAGAGGACTTCATTAGCAGAGTTGTTAGAGCACTTGTTTTGGGAGGTGACTGACCTTCGATTGAGCCTACCACATGGTGGTAGAAAGGGCATCCAGCCTTGATTCCTCAGCTCCAACTTGTCTCTATACAGCCCCATAAAGAGGATTAATAATAACTCATAAAACGTCAAAAAACGACATAGCCGTATTTTTATACAAGTTCTATAAATACCACATACATAAGCTCCCCTTCTTATGAACATTCACGGATACAAACAAAAATCTATCTATGTAGTAATGTATTTATTACTGTACTGTACTGTCTTATTACACTATTATAACTGTATTAAAATTCAATAATAGTGTATTTAAAACTCACTAATACTGCATACTTTATGTTTTATGTGGTAGTTTAAGTATCTTTAGCATAAGGACTGTACAGTATTGCATAAGTATGTACTGTACAGTACTTTTTTATGCCTGAACACAACTTATGAACAATTCTACTCACGAACGGGATATTGGATCCTGGCTCGTTCATAAGTAGGGAAGTGTCTGTATATGAGAAGTAAATATAGTTACTATAATATCATATTGATTATTTTGATTTTGTTTGCAGCTAAGTTAGGCTCACGTAACTACCAGAATGGCTTCCAGGCTTCCGGTGAAATCCGGACTATTTAATTATGCGAGACTTACCGCTACCTCCACAAACTACGCCAATAGAATGAATCGTCTCAGTAATCGTATTTTTGGAGAGGTCGTTCGTCCGACACCAACTCCGTGAGTATCCATAATATTAGATCTTGCAAAGTTCTTTAAGCTAATCTAATCTAACCTCTCTTTAGAAATTATTTCTTTGGTATTCCTTTTTACAAGTTAGTTTACAGGATTATCTTTACAAGGTCCCAAATTTTACGTCAGGTATGCTTACTTGTCCCAGTAACTAAGACTTCTATCCTCAGAGCTCAAGTGGATCCCTTATTAATATCAAGACAATGCTTCATCGTAATATGTATAGGAAGAAACATGACTATTAAGTATGTTTTATGCAGTTATGCTGAAATCATTAGGCATCAAATATTTAGTAAATCATGAATTCAGCTCATCGAATACTGTTGTAACGCTTCTTACCCAAATAATTTTTTCCTCCACTGACTCTGGAAGTAAAACTTTGCATGACATCAGGACCCTATTATAAATGTGTCATAACTTTTCCTGTAATCTATTCCCAACCTTTCATATTTGGTAATCATATGTGTAAGTTATACATGCTGCTTAGTAAATAAATATGAAAAATATAATGATTATAACTATGGCTCAATAATAAATGTTAAGAAGATGTAAGATATACTAGTGAACAGGTTTACTAAACCTCTGTCTGAAAATTATGTGCATTGTAATAAAACATTAACTTGAGAGTGGTAACTTTCGTGTATAGAATTGCGAATGAACTTTATATATTGCATAGTAGAATAGATTTAAACACATAATGAGTTTAACCACAAAAATAAATGTGAAATAAAAATAAAAATGCATTCATGTGATAATTATAACTATGATAATAGATCTTAAGGAAACCAGTATCTGAAAACTGCATGTATCATTACGTAATTCTCTCTCCTTTACAATATATTAGCACTTACCAAAACCACGCCACTTCCCACATGATACTTAAATTTTTTCAGGTTATGGCACTTTATATAAAACTCTGCAGCCATCCTTTACCATATTTAAACTCCTTTGATATTGTGCTAGTATCCCCATTGATATTTTCATACAACTTAAGTGCTTTTCATGCAAGATATGTCCAGCAACAGAGACGTGTTCTTGCACCATACTTTCTGTCCACATGTTTGATGTTTTCTCAGTTTTCACCAGCACTACAGTTTGAATTTGAGAAACCACTCTTGTTATTGTTGGTGAAATGCTAACATTAGGTTGAATTACTTTTTCCTTTGCTTTATTGAGTAAATGCTAGACAGCTTACCAATAAAAGCCTTACCAGGCATGCAACACTCAGGCCACTAGGCACGGCACATCCGTGGCCAGAAATATAGTATGTAAGTCGAACAGTCATATGTAGTTTAGATTGATAGTCAACACCTGACTTTTAGTTAATCCTTCAGTAATAAATTTTAACAATAGTTTTTTTTATACTAAAGTTGCAAAAGGGCTATCAGCCCTTTAATTTGAACAGTCCTAATCATTCTGCAAAACACAGGCTGTGATTAACCCCTTAACGTACTAACCCAAGATATATTGTGGTCTGTTTTCTAAAAATTTCAGACTTTCCACTAAATATCTTGTGAATAGCTAATTTATGACTAATAAAAAGTATT
The DNA here is from genome assembly GCA_037179515.1 of Halocaridina rubra. Classification (NCBI taxonomy): domain Eukaryota; kingdom Metazoa; phylum Arthropoda; class Malacostraca; order Decapoda; family Atyidae; genus Halocaridina; species Halocaridina rubra. The sequence goes on from JAXCGZ010011519.1 coordinate 25,556, forward strand.
TTGTTTTTGGCTTCTACAAAGTATCTCATGTTATTGTACATCTGGTAGCAGAGATTGCTGCTGTTTTAGTGTATTACAGCGTATATTTGTACACCTCTGTACGAGATATGTAGTGATAGACCAAATCGTGTGTTTACATCTGCGAGATAACTCGTAATAGAGCAGAAAAAGGCCATCAATTTGAAATTTTACTAGTCACTTTATTCATATAATTAATCGATATTTTGAGTTTAAATTAATATTTATGGTGTCTACACATCTTATATATTCAGTTAATTAAATAAGAAAATTAGATCCAGTGTGACACGCAGTGTTCAAAAAAAAATTAATCTGTTAAGGGGTTAAGCTACACCAATATTTGCAATTATTGGCTTTGCCGATTTTTTAATACTTCAAGCTGTCCACACAAGCACGTCACCACACTTTCTTACTTAGGATTTCTGTAGTACAGTAGTTTCAACCATGCGTTACTTTTTACAAAGTGCTTACCAGTACCCTTTATTTTTCCGTCCAGCCTTGATTCCCCAGCTCCAACCTGATTGTGTCCTCCCCAAATTACATGGGGATTAATAATGATACATAATATGGCAAATAACAACAGTATTGTTCTTCCAAGCTCTTAGTTTAACTTCCTGACTTTGTCATATCTTCTAATGGACTCGGTGCTATGATCATTTGGATGTATCTTTTTCAGTCATTCATCTTATTGGCTGTGCTCTAGCTCTTTAGACTTGTGACTTGGATAAAACTGGATTGTATTACATACTTTCACTTAAATACAAACTATTCCAAATGCACCATTTTATGTATCACAATTAGTTCCCATTCGAATGGGGGTGGACACTTATGTTTAAGCTTAGGGATAATGATGTCCTTCCTTACATCCCGCAGTGGGATCTAACCTGCATTAGTAGCTTCCTGACTTGCGCAATTTACCACTGAGCTACTGCGGTCCCCAAATATAAATGCTTTGTTAAGGTACAGTATACCATTTCACTTTGAGCTTGGGAGCTTTATGCTGTAGTTTTTAAATTCCATCCATTATTTCACCCTTTTCTATGCTACCCGTTGCCTTTGGTCTGTGAATATACAGTATTGTGTCCCAATTAAGGGCTTTTGTAAAGAAGAGTAACCCTGGGGTGCTTTAAAGTTATTCATATTGACAAAGCAAGTCACCTAACATAAGTTAACTATTTATAGGGTTACTTAACTTTACATGGGATTCTGGGGTTACTCATCTTTATGAGATTTATTGTGGACCCCTACTAGGAGTACCAAATTCTAGTCATTCAAGTATTTGTAGATGCCATTCACTGGTGTAGCAGATGCATAAGCTTTTGAAATCATTAATCTTTCTCTCAGTGACTTCCAAGGATAACAAGCTTACAGAATTATGTGCTTCCTTTTTATTCTTGAGTAAATATCCTGACTTCAAAATTTTTTTTCATTCCAGAGCTTTACGAGTAGTGAAAATATTCAGCGAGAAGCCGTTGGACCTTCGACCAGAGATAACAGACTATTACCCACGTCACATTGAGACTCATAACCTTATGATGAAGCTTCGACGGGTAAGTCCTGTTAGCTTCATCTATGTATTTACATTTTATTTCTTTTTTATGAGTATGACACTGGGGCAGGCAAAGAAAATTGCCCTCATTGGTCCCGGGCACCAAGAATGCATTTAGAAGAGAAAAAGTAGCACCTCAAGGATAAGGCAGAATTAAGAGAATGAGAAAGAATAAGAAAAAGAGCCTGAAAGATTAGTCAAAATAATTAAGACCTAAAAATATGGCAGGATTAAGTCATGAATCATGATTCCCACTATAAGGAGCTGGCTGAGGCAAAGCAAAAATTTGGTTATTTGTGGGAAGAATGTACAAAGGAGGGGATTCCTTGTCCCCTCACTTTGCTTCATTTAGTTGCCTTTTACGACATTTGGGAACATAGAGGAGGTATTCTTGCCTCACCCTGAAAGGGATATACCTGAATAGTATGCTTGTAGGTTAGTTGGTTAATATTTTCTACATTAGTAGGATGCATTTTCCTGTTTTTAGAATAGTAGTTGATGTGTTTTCTATGAATATGTAGTTTATTTATAAAATAGTTATATCCAACTTAAATATAAGATATGTACTGTATAGTATTGAGAAATTTATCTTTGACTTCTTTTCCAAAGCTCTAATTGTGGATGCAGACAGGTTGAAGCTGGGGAATTAAGGCTGGATGCCCTCCTAATGCACCATGGTAGGTGTGGACTTTGGTCTGCCACTTCCAGAGTCAAGTGCTTTAACCACTGCACTGCCACAGCTCCCAAATTTTAATTAGTACAGTATAATAATGTCTGGTTTCTCTAGTTATATATTCATGATGATTATAATCTTTAGAATTTATTTCTAATAAGAAGGTAAGATTTTGTTTTGATGTAATTCAAATGCCAAGGTTGAGTCAGCTTGAAGGAATTATGATTTACAGTTATTGAAAAACATTTTAATATTGTGCTTTTTGCACCATACATGATACTTGGTATGTAAAATTATGCAACCCATTACCATAAAAATTTAATCTTATAAAATCCAAACTGAATTTAATCTTAGAATATTACTGCTGCCTTTTGTTTACTATTCAGATATATGAACGGGGACCAGAAGGTTACCTAGTAATTATGCAAAGTAGAAAAGGCCCATAAATAGAACACAAAGTTAAAAAGGAGACGTACTGTATAATATGACTGAGCCACGGGCCTCATCAGCTTGGTCGTAATATTCTGTACATCTTCTATACTTGTGTATTTTCTATGGGCCTTTTCTGCTTCATATTGTGCTGCTTTATATCAGTAATTATCTGTTTGTCTAGTCAGACCTCCAGTCGGATATTTATGTTAATAACATTCATTACTATCTCATTGTAGCACAGTAGTGAGAGCTCTGACTCAGAAAATGACAAGCTCAAGTTTGCACCCACTGCTGGGCATTAGAAAGGGTATCCAACCTTGATTCCCCAGATACAGCCTGTCTGTGTCCACCCTTACTTGATTGGGGATAAATATTAAAATATAAAAGACCAAACAACATTATCATATTCATTTTTATCTAAAATACTTTCTAAATATATATATTATTCCATTATCGTTTCAGTATGGCTTATACAGAGACGAACACGAAGATTTCAAGGAGGAAATGAAGAGGCAGAGGCGACTGCGAGGGAAAGGCAAACCTAAGAAAGGGGAAGGCAAGAGAGCGAAGAAATAAAAAGATTACATTTGTATATTAGAATCTTCTCTTCTCCTATCCACGGCAGAAGATTCCACTTACCCTGTGGATGACCCAGTAAGGGTTGTAAAGGGAAACTGTTGCAGCCCTTTATCCCCAATGAGATAAGAGGAGTGTTCGGGTTATGTTAGCTTGTAGTTGATGTATGCATTTTGACTCAGTCACTCACCTTAGCAAAGGGAATGCATTCATTATATATGTATATATAATCTGTGTGCCAAACTGTTGTAAAAAATACTTTTTATATAAATTTTGATTCAAACCTCAGTTTAAAGCTCATATATTATAATGTTAAAAATTAGTTCTCTTACATCAGGACCAGTATGCATTTTTTCATCACATGGACAGAGGCCATTTTGAGACTACAGATGGTCAAGAGGACCTGTATAGTATTTATTAACTTCTCAGAGATGGATCAGTGTGTTGGTCATATCAGCTAGCAAACTTTCAGCATCTGAAAACACAATAATGGCTAAAAATTAAAAGTCAATCTAATATTGTAATAGAAAAAGTAAAGCAGTTGTTTTTTCTAAAATTTTCTATATTAATTTATAATACGAAGAGTCTATCAGTTTGATAATTTAAGAAATGTTACCACTCCATACAGTAGAAAATATAATCCACTTGACATTACTATGTATTCAAGGTAACTGTTTAGGTGACTGATGCCTTTCCTTGGATCACGGGCCCCGTGATGGACAGGATTTGTTGTGGCACTTCGGCCTCTTTTAGCTGCTGCTGCTCATTTTAGTTGCTGCTAAGGAGGGTAGACTGAATGTAGACACTGCTTCTCCATTATGGAGGACTGCATCACTCATCACCACATAGGCCAACAACACTACACACGCTCCCTTAGAGCTAAGTGGGAAAGCCCAAGATTGGTAGTGGCTTTCTTAGGGATTTTTAACGTTCGTCCAGACAGTTTAGCAAATCTTTGTTTGAAGCAAAAAGTATTGAAGTATATCTTTTCTTGAGAGTACTTTTATTTAGGAAATGCAAACATAATATAAAATAGAATGAGTATCGATCAATGGCATATACAAGATAAGATAATGATACATGCAAGAAGTGAGAATGAAAATGTAGAGATAATTGACTTGGAGTTAAAATAATTATCCAAGACGAGTTATTTAACTAAAAATGCTATTATCCCAGTTGTTATTATTGCAATTAGTCTAACATGATAGAATTTGTTTAACATATACGAATATTGTTTTAGAAAATGCTGTTCCTGTCTGCTTTAATGCCTAATGAAGTTAGTGTTGTTTATGTATAATAGTGGCATATGGTCTCTTATGTGTTTCACTGAACACCTTTGAAAGAAATGGCAAGTATGTTTTTTGTGGTTTCAACTGTATCTCATACAGAAGGAAAATGTTTTTAAGTCGATCATGAAATTGCGAATGTGAATATATCATAATCAGTAATGTATATATCAAATAGTAATATAATGGTATGACTTTTTGAACTCTTCTCATCAGAAATAAGTATTCTGATGAAAATTTATTTAATATTCCTGTAATAAATAAATAAAGAGAGAGAAAGAGTGGATCTATAAGCTGAACCAAGGTACTAAAATAATTTTATGAATCATATAATTTCATGGAAAATAATTGTAAATTATGAACATAACATCCTAAGGAACTGCTTGAACTAACTTGATGAAGTCAGCAACTTCCAGCGTTAGGAAGGGTCATCCAGCCATAATTCCCCAGATCCAGCCTGTGTCCATACCCATTCGAATTGAAATGGATAGTGACACGATAAAATGGCATATATATATATATATATATATATATATATATATATATATATATATATATAATATATATATATATATATATATATATATATATATATAATATATATATATATATATATATATATATATATATATATATATATATATATATATATATATATATATATATATATATATATATATATATATATATATATATATATACAAACTGTTAGCATACAGCACTAAATAGTAAGGAAGCCCATCAGTGAAACAAAACTTATAAAACAATGCTATATTTCGGATCCTAACTGGATCCCTTCTCAAGCACAACTGAGACAAAATAACAAAGAAGGAGGAGACATAAACAAAAGGACTCATGAGACCTGAGGGATTAAAAATTTTTATGATAACAGGACAGGTCTAATCCAATCGAATTATCCTCAACAAAGAAGCCGCCAAGATCATTAAACCATTAACAAAGAAAAATGTTAATCCTTAAAATGATAAATGATCTGAAAGAAGATAACCCCCAACATATTTTTATAATTAAAAGAATATTAATAAATATGCACAAATAGATATACACATGTAACAATATCTGTACACACATCCCATATACAAGAGCATACAAAATGAAATACATATATAAATCCTAATACAATCAAAATACACAATAACGACTACAATCTGGTTGGGGGTTTATCTTGAGGGATAACTTCGTTGAGGCAGCGCTTCAGGAGGGCTTCATCAATTATGTCAGGGGTCCATTGCCCCCTAGATAGATTAAAATTGTCCATTTCAATGAGGGAAGATTCCACTATTTTCCGTTTGAATTGACAGGTACTTTTAAATAGCATAGTGGCACCACTCCAATCAATCCGATGATTATGTTCATTGATGTGGGTAAAAAGAGCCGAATTTTCTTGATTATATCTTACTGCTCTCTTGTGTTCTAAGACTCTCTGGGATAGAGAGCGGCCTGTTTGTCCTATGTACACTCTATTGCAATCATTACAGCTTATTTGGTATACTCCTGCATTAACTTCTTTTTTGTTTTGGCTAACGTTAACTAATTCTTTTCTTAAAGTGGTGGGATAGTTAAAAGTGAATGGGGACTGCTTACCTAATGTATAATTTATGACGCCTAGCTTTGGTGAAAAGGAAGGAGGATTTTGTTGAAATTATTCTCTTTGGGGGTCCTGTGGGGATTGTAAAAAAATCTGTTTGGCTTTCTGCAGAGCTTTGTCTAAGAAAAAGGGAGGATAACAAAGTTGGTCAAGCTGAGAATAAACCATTTGAATTTCATGTTCTAAATAATTAGAGCTACAAATCCGGAGGGCTCTAAGGAATAAATTCGAAGCTATACCTAATTTTACTTTTTCTTCATGATGTAGTCGCCGTGGCTCAGTCGGTAGCGTCTCCGACTCTGAGGCGTCAGGTCGAGGGTTCGTGCCCCGTCACGGTCTGAGGTTAGCAAAGGCATGCACTCAGCGTAAGGATTACATCTGCCAAAACAAGTCCTTCGCAAGAAGGCAACCGTCCTAGCCCTTGGTTGAAAGGGGACTCCGTGACGTAAAACCGGAACACTTTTTCTTCATGATAACTATAAAAGTGCACATAAGACGCAGAGTGGGTGGATTTTCTATAGACTTTGAAGTTGTAACCCAAAGAATCTCTAACAATGAGGACATCAAGGAAAGGCATTTGGTTTTCATTTTCCCATTCTACTTTAAAATTAATGGAAGGAACTAATCTATTTAATTGTGCTACAAATTCGTTAAAGGTACCCCAGGCATCATCCCAATAACTAAAAATGTCATCGACATAGCGCAGCCAAATCATGTTGGGAGGGTTGATTTCTCTCAGAAGCTCAGTTTCAAAATATTCCATATACAAATTTATGATTAAAGTCTCCCATAATCAAAATCCTACATTTTTTTTCCCGTGCCATGTTAACAACTGAGTTTATGACTTCAATAGTACCTATATGACTTTCCTCATAAACTTCAAGCCTATTTTGGTTCCTTGGTGGGTTGTATACAACAGTTATTATACTATATCTGCCTTACTGTTGTGAATCCTATCTTTTAATTCTACTGCCTTACCAGCTAATCCATCAGTATTTGTGTATAACAATCTTAATGAGGCCCCATCCCCTGATCTTCTGTCATTATCTTCTTTATCTCCCCTTTGTCTGGAAGAACTTTGTAACGAAAATTTTTCTTCTGTTCTTCATTTCTTTCATCATTTAACCTTCTTGCCTCTTGCAACAAGTTTTTGATCTTTCCCATCTCTTCCTGCGTTCTGTATTGTCTAATGAACACTTCTTTGAATTCTTGAAGGTCTTTTAGACTTTTTTTTCTCAACAATATTTCCCTACATGTTTCCCCTCTCTCAAAGGTTACTTTTGTTGGTCTCGGCTTTCCTTCCCTCGAATATTTACCTAGTTGGTTTATGTTTACAATATCCTCAGGACCACATACTACTCCAAGCTTTCTTATCAGGTCTACAACCCTAGCTTTAATTTCTTCAAGTCTCCCCTGCCATGTTGGCTCCTGGGATTCGCTTATGCCTGAGATTACCACTGTCTTCTCATTATCAAGTGCCTGTCTGATGAGTGGGTTTGCCCTTTCCATCACAACGTCTTTCATTTTTTCGATTACTGTCTCTTTATAGTCAACTGTTTGTATGTTTTCCAGTGCCACCGCCTTTACAGCCTCTTTTACTGCCACATTCCCCTTTAGTGCATCAGCAAAGGAAGTTTTCATGGCATCATTTTCCATATTCAGCTCCTGGAACTCTTTTCTGAACTGTTCAATGTTTTCCTTAATCTGGACATTCCAAGCAGCAATCTCGTCTCTCTCAGAAGAGAGCAGTGAACTAACATCTAATTCCTTTAGGTTGTCATTCAGCTGTTGTTTTTTATCTTCTTGTTTAGAAATTCTAGATTCTAGTTGACTCTTTTCCCCTTCCATCTTCTTTATTCTTTTTTCTAGTTCCTTTCTCTCCTTCCCTTGTGCTTTATTTGCTTCCTCCAAAGATCTTATTTGCTCTCTGAGTGTTTCATTCTCTTTCATTTCTCCATCCATATTCCGAATTTTATCATCAAGGCTTATAACCATTGCCTCTAAATTCTTGATTTTCTGTTTAAGTCCCCTAATGGCTACCCCTCCTACCGACCCATGGATGGGAGAGGTTTGGGACAGAGATGGCGTCATTTTTATGTTCTCCCTCTCACAGAATATAGAAAGAAGACGAGAAAGAGGAAAAAAAAAGAGAAAAACTTTTAATTAAGCTTCACACAGAATTTTTATATCTCCATATAAGTGCTATTTAGTGACTCAGTGTATCTCTTTTCTGGTAACACACATCTTAACTTAAAAACTTGACCATGGTAATTTAAGGATAAAAAGAAAAAGAAAAACAAAAGTCAAACCTGAAGGAAAATTCGAATTTGTGTCTGAGGTGGCACCCACCTGTTTCTGCTATATATTCTTCCTAACTGATAAACTCACTTGCTAACCAAGATATGTTATCACAGGATTAGACTTTACATTTAACTCAATATGTATACAAAATAAAAAAAAAATAGTAAAAGAGAAAGCTAAAAGAAAAGCAAAAAAAAATGAAGAAAATAAGACAGCTGTACTACTTGGCAACTTAACTCAGTACTGTTGACAGGTGGATATTTGGTTTTTTTTTTTAATTATTCAATTATTTCGTGTATCAAACTAACTAACAAGTTAATATAAATGGGAAGGATACTGATTTTAACAATATATGGAACCACAGGATCAGGTAAACGGCTTAAGAGCTTTCCCCAGTTTACACAAAAAATTAGGTAATGTGATGTGATGGCTTCACCTCTGGCAACTCTTCTAAATTTCCTTCAAGGCAGAACTGGACAGCAGCTTCTCTCTCCCCTTACGAAAATGTTCTCAATTTTTTTCCTTTAATATTGTGGACAGTCTCGTCATACAACAAATATAAGTTTTGTACTCACAATACTCTCCAGGATTTCAGATTTATGGAAATTACGGTAAAGTTTTCCACTAAGCAATTAGTCACTCAAAACACAAGTAGTAATTTAAGAGGAGCAGTTTCATGTGTCACTGAACGTAGTGTGATTACCTAATTGTGATTACCTAATTGTGTTTACGGGAAAGAGCCCAAAGCTCGTATCTTCCCGTCTCCTGATCGGTTCCATTTTTAGACTTAGTGATACTTATCATACCTGTCTTTAAAACTATGGATTGAGGTAGCATTAACTACCTCCTCGCTTAGCGAATTCCAATTATCAACTACTCTTACACTGAAAAAGTATTTCCTTACATCCTGCAAACAAGTTTTCTTACGAAGCTTCAAACTATGACCTCTAGTTCTAGAGCCAGCCATATCGAAATATCGATCCCTATCCACTCTATCATAACCATGAAGGAATTTAAAGACTGTCACCATATCCCCCCTTACTCTTCTAGCTTCGAGTGATGGCAAGTCTAATTCCCTCAGCCTCTCATCATAACCGAGATTGCGTATTTCTGGCACCAGTTTCGTGGCATGTCTTTGAACTTTTTCAAGCTTAGCTATGTGCTTTTTCAAGTGCGGATTCCAAAAGGGGGCTGCATATTCGAGTTTTGGCCTCACATAGGTTACATAAATATTTCTGAACATTTCCTTGTCCATGTGCCTGAAGGCTACCCTTACATTTGATAAGCATGCATATGCTGCCCTTACTACGCCATTTATATGTATTTCTGGAGACAAATCTGCCAGTATGTTTACTCCTAGATCTCTCTCATTTTCTGTCTCCTGAAGTTGTACTCCAGCCACCGAGTGTGTGTGCGCGTGCGTCCGTGTGTGTGCTAGCCTCTATAAAAATTAAAGAATCGCTGTGTCATGTCCCACAATGTGTCCCTATTCCAATGGGGGTGGACGCACACATTTTGGATCTGCGGGATAATGGTTGGATACCCTTCCTAACACCCCGCTGTGGACTCGAACCCGTGTTAGTCGCTTTCCAACTCAAACCCCCTACCATGTGCTACTGCGACCTACTTTTTTAAGTTACCAAGCTATTATTATTATCATTTTTATTATTATTATTATTATTATTATTATTATTATTATTATTATTATTATTATTATTATTATTATTATTATTATTATTATTTTGTAGGTCTTGGTAGATATTTATAAAAAATTATCTGAATTTCTATATTTTGTAATTTTCCTGTATTTTCTTTTTATATACATCTATAAATTTTTTTGACCGAACAATTTTGTCTTTTGTCTCTTAATGTGTCGCTATTAATGCTCATTAAATTGTGTATATATAAAATAAGAAAGAAAAAATTTTTATTTTATTTTAGTTCCAGTTAAAAAAACTCCGTTTTCTTTGATTCTCGGCTAATCCTCCCTCCCCCACCTACATCTCACGCAATCCCTACCGTCCTCCTTATACTTCACGAATTATATATTTTATTCGAATTTGTTTACGTATTCAGATTAATGTAAAACAGCTTGATACATTCACTGATGGATTTACAATTATTACTTACTAACATATTTTTGTGTGTGTAAATAAGAATTCTGTTTCATTTAGAGATAATTATCTTTTTCTTATGCATACATCTATACCGAATATATTGGCATATTCGTTTCACATCTCATATTATCCCTTCACATCTGATATATATATATATATATATATATATATATATATATATATATATATATATATATATATATATATATATATATATATATATATATATATATATATATATATATATATATATATATATTTCGATAAAAAAAAACATGAGCCGCAGTAGCTCAGCGGTACAACGCGCAAGTCGAAAAGCGACTAACTCGGATTCAAGTCCACTGCATGACTTTAGGGAGGGTATCCAGTCTTTATTCCCCCGCTTCAACCCGTCTGCGACCACCCCCATTCATGGGGACTAATTTTGACACAGCACGGTATATTTTGTTGTGAAAATGATCAAACATTTAAGTAATAAACAAAATATCATATAATTATTGGTGGCTGCTGAACAAGTATTTACATTTTATCCATGGCGTTAACTTGGAAAATTGTCCATTATTAGACCGTGGCTCAAACGGTAGCGTCCACGACTCTGAGGCGTCAGGTCGAGGGTTCGTGCTCCATCACGGTCTGAGGTTAGCAAGGGCATGCACTCAGGGTAACGATTACATCTGCCAAAACAAGTCCGTCGCAAGAAGAGAACCGTCCTAGCCCTTAGTTGAAAAGGGAGTCCGTGACGTAAAACCGGAACAAACGAAGAAAAAAAGAACCCTTAATATTTAATTACTGATCATTAGTTTTGAGAATTAGTCATTTTTATATATATTTGGAGTATTGACCCCTTTCACTCCTAGGAATGGGGTGTCCAAACCATCTTGTTAATATTACCATTTTATGGAGTTCCTAATTCCCTACCATGGAGCAAAGATGTGGTGCTTGTATGGTTGCCCCTCTGCCTTCCATATTAGAATACCCTTCCGTTAATCCCCATGTAGCCTCTGGGGTGAATGTATGGTTTATGTATGCTTGGCCTTCTTCCTTTCGGTAATACCCACATACCCATGCCACATACTTCTCACACTGCTATAAACAGGAAATGATCATATTGGTGTAGGAGTCATAAGGCCGCTTTCACACCAAAGTGGCATGTCGCACGTCGCATGAGGCATGCGACGTGCCAGTTTGGCGTGAAAGCGGCCTTACTAGCTAATTTCTGAAGGATATTTTTGTTTGTTAATTGTCTGTTATTGTTAGCTCTGTAAGTACCTAATTGTAATTATCTAATTGTACTTACGGGAAAGAGCCCAATGCTTGTATCTCCCCGTCGGCTCCATTTTAGTACTCAGTGATATTTATCATACTATCCTTAAAACTATGAATTGAGTTAGCATTGACTACCTTCTCGCTCATCGAATTCCAATCATCAACTACTCTTACACTAAAAACGTACTTCCTTACATCCTGCAAAGAGGTTGCTTTACGGAGCTTCAAACTATGACCTCTAGTTCTAGAGCCAGCCATATCAAAATATCGATCTCAATCCACTCTGTTATAATCATGAAGAAATTTAAAAACCGTCACCATATCCCCCTCATTCTTCTAGCTTCGAGTGATGACAAGTCTAATTCCCTCAGCCTCTCCTCATAACTGAGAGTGAGCATTTTTGGCACCAGTTTCGTAGCATGTCTTTGCACTTTTTCCAGCTTATTTAGGCTATATGTTGTTTTCAATTGTGGATTCCAAAAGGGGCTGCATATTCAACCTTTGGCCTCACAGTGGTTACAATAATATTTTTGAACATCCCCTTGTCCAAATGTCTGAAGGCTACCCTTACATTTGCTAAGAAAGCATATGCTGCTCTTACTATGCTATTTATATTCATTTCCGGAGACAAATCTGCCAGAATAATTACTCCTAGATCTCACTCATTCTCTGTCTCTTGAAGTTCTGTTCATGCTATTAAGTATCCAAGCTTGAACCTTCTCGCACTTGTTCCTCTTCTCATTACCTTGCATTTTGAAGTATCGATTTTTATTAGCCACTTCTCAGACTATTTAGGTCTTCCTGAAGTTATCTACCATTGTTCTCGTCTCTTACTTTCTTCACAATAATTGGATCATCTGCAAACATATTCAAGAATGAATTTACAGACTCTGGTAGGTACGAGGAACAAAAGTGGCCCTAAAACTGAACCCTGTGAAACCCTACCACTAGTCCTACCCCATTTAGACACCGTCTTACTCTAACAGTTTGTTTCTTTCCTTCTAAGTAAGATTTTATCCATTCCAAAGCATTTCCGCCTAATCTTGCCATTACTTACAGCTTCTTAATAAGTTTCCTGTGAAATTATTGACAGGTATGCTCCTTAGTATTTTTAAGATGTGCACAAAATAGCGTATTTACCAGTGAGCTCAGTATGTGTTGTTGGAATATTGCAGGTGTCAAGGACAAATTGAACAATTCTGATATTTTATCATTTATTCTCGGGTTTCATATCGTGTGGCTTTTGGAAATAAAAACTATTGCTCGTATTAGTGTACCAGGATTTTACACTTATCATAACCCCTCTAAGTACTGTGGTAATAGGGGAGGCGTTGCAATGCTTGTAAAATGCTCGCTTTCAAAATATATCAAAAATGTAAATGTAAATGTTGAAGGTCAAATTTTGCTAGAATTGTCATGTTTTCCAGGCTTTGTATTTGGTGGGGTATATATACCACCGAATGACTCTCCTTATTTTCAGCCAGCTTGTTTTGGTAACCTAAGCGCAGTTGTGAATGAACACAATAAGGTTGCACTAATGGGTGATTTGAATTCGCGTGTAGGTATACCTATTCTTTATGATGAAAGTTTCAAATCATACAAATATGAAGGGGTAATAGATACAAGTGTGAATGAAAATGGGAGACAATTGCTGAACCTTTGCCGTGGCAGCACAATGGTGATATACCCTAGTATATAAGGGTAAAAGGTTAGAAGGAGGTTTATCCTTTAAAAGAGGATCAAATTGGATATCTGAGATTGATGTATGTGTCTTAAAAGAAAATACACTGAAATATGTAAAATCTGTTGAAATGAACCAGAATATTGTAGGATCTGACCATGCCCCACTAATGGTTCAACTTGATCTTAATGATATTCAGGAAACAGTGCCATCCTTGCTGATGGAGAGGGCTTTAAATTTAGGTAGTTCTTGCTATAATGTTCAATATATTCAAAACAGTTACACAACCCGGGGTCCTTCCCATGAGAATGTAGACTTGGATAGATTCAAATTAGTCATGAATGAAACTCAGCCCCCAGAATTGTTTGAAATTCATAATGAGAACATTTTTAATATTTTAGAGACAGGTAATAAGATTATCAATAATGTAGCAAGAGACTGCAGAGTTTTTCAATCTGGGGAGTTAGAGTTTAATGGATGGGATCAAGACCACCCTCGATGGAGGAGAATATTTGAAAAAAATGATCCATAAATTATATGGAAATCTATTAACTGGAATGGCAATGTGGTGGAACCCAATGATGTGCAACCTGAAGATGTCAATTTCAAATTGCATTTCGAAAATTTGTTTAATCCTCCGACAGTTAATCCTAATCAAATCATTGATGTGTCAGACTCACCTAATATTCCCATATTGGATGATCCCTTTACTGCTCAAGAGTTAGACATGGCAGTGCAAAGTATAAAAAAAGATAAAGAGTTATATTGGAATGTGTCCTGGTTTATTACGATGCTACCACAGACATGGTTATCCTTTTTCCTTACAATTTTTAATTTCCTTTTCTTAAATGTCCTTTATCCATTTGCTTGGTGCCACAATAAACTGATCACTCTATTTAAATCTGGGGATAGGAGAGATTGCGGAAACTATCGGGGCATAAGTATAATGAACACCTTGGCAAAAATCTATGATATGCTTTTGATGAGTAAGTTTATGGTTTAATATAGATAAGTGTCAGGCCGGAGCTCAGAAGGGTAGAGGGTGTATAGAGCAGATTTTGGCTTTAAGGTTACTGATGGATTATGCTGCTTGCAAGAAGCAAAAATTGTATATAGTTTTTGTGGATTTTAGTAAGGCGTACGACAGGGTACCAAAATATGATTTAATCGAGTGTCTCAAGTCGGTGGGATGTGGAAGGGTTATGTTGTCAGCTATCCAAAATATTTATTCATGTACAAAAAGTGTGTTAAAATCTGCTATAATAACAACATCTATAGGTATACGCCAAGGAGCTCCTACGAGCTGCATTTTGTTTGTCATTTATATGGATAAAATGGTGAGAATGATTAAAGAAAAAGTGAGAATTGATGGTTTTTTGGGAAATTTACATACTCTTTTAATGATGGATGACACGGTGATTGTAAGTACATCTCGTAAAAAGTGCATATCAAAACTTGAGGCTCTATTAGATTATTGTAATGCTTATGGTATGGTGATTAATGAAAAGAAGACAAAGTATTTTGTTGTTCATGGAAAAGACAGAGATAAAGCATCAATAGTGATAAACAACATAAAAATAGATTATTGTAAAAAGTATCTGTATTTAGGTGCATGGTTTACTGATGATGCAAATATGCACTCAGTACTTAAACAGCATGAAATCGATGGTACGGCAACAGTCAATACGTTTAGTATATTCTGCATAAATAACATGAGTATGCCCTATGCATATAAGGTTAAAGTTTTTAAAGCTGCTTTGAGTTCTTCACTTTTGTATGGCTCTGAGAGTTGGTTCACAAGTAATTTAGCTTGCATGGAAAAACTTTATAACAGGGCAGTAAAGTGTTTATTGGGAGTGAGAAACAACACTCCAATATCCTTATGTTTAATAGAAAGTGGTTTGGAAACATTAGTACATGAAGTTAATGAAAGAAGAAGGGGATTTTTAACCCAAAAAATGCAACAGGTTAACAATGAAGAACCTTTCTATGTGGTATTTGACATCTGCAGACGGGAAAATACACCTGGTTATCAGTTCTTAAATTCATATATTGCAAATACTGTGGAAGCTTCTGCTCTAAGTGGAATAAAATCTGTAATACTGAATAAACTCGAAGGTGCCACAAAATATCTTACATATAGACAAATTTTAAATAGTCAGTTGACAGTACATAAAGTGTATAGTAGCAAAGAGTTTGTACCAGATTATTTGCGAATGGCATTCACAAGGTTAAGAGTAATGTCTCATGAGTTGCGTGTAGAGACTGGAAGGTGGAGCAGAACACCAAGAGAAATGAGAGTATGTGCTTGTGATCAAATGGCAGTTCAGAGTGAAGGACATGTGCTAATTGAGTGTCCTTTCTCCCAACCAGTGAGACAAAAATATAATATGTTAAACTCCCAACCAGTGAGACAAAAATATAATATGTTAAACTATCTGAGTGTCCAATCACTTTTGAATGAAGAGCTTCATATTACCGAGTTGTGTCAGTATATTTATGAAGTACTAGAGTTGTACAGATAAGGAAGAGATTCAACCTTGTAATGAGAAAAGCATTGATTTTTTGTATGTATAGGTTAATTTGTAATATTTGGATGTATTCTATTCTTCTAACTGTATTTCAGAATTAGGCATTAAGATAAATATGATTATTTACTTTTGTTGGTAAGTTTGTGAGAATATTTGTATTGTTCTTTAGGCTAAGATTTTTTTATGGACAAAATATTGTTTCTATTACTTATGCTATTTTGTGCAAAAAGAAAAAAATTAATATATTTTTGTAATACTTTTGTAATATTTTGTCAATAAACTATATATATATATATGTGGGACCGCATTAAATGCCTTCTGGAAATCTAGGAAAATGCAATCTGCCCAGCCCTCTCTTTCCTGTAAGATTCGGTCTACCTTATCATAAAATTCTAATAAGTGTGTTACTGTTGATCTGCCGTCTCTGAAGCCATGTTGTCTCACTGACAAAAAGTTGGAAGATTCGAAGTGAAGAGAGATGTATTTTCTTAGTAGTTTCTCTATAACTTTGTAAACTATGCTGGACAAGGAAACATGACTATGGTTTAGAGCTGTATCCCTCCTTCCCTTTTTAATGATAGGTACCACATTTGCTTGTTTCCAGTATCCTCGTTCAATTCTTTGCACATCTCTTCATCCGTCTCAGAGATGCTTCAATCAGCTCTCTTTTACTTTAAAACCTGTTTTGACCTTCAGTTTTCCTCCGATAATGCTGTCGAAATGTTTGGGATTTTCTTTAGCCTTCCTGGTGATATCCCTTTATTAGTCTCTCTTCTTTTACTTAGATAATAATTTCTTGCTCTCTTATAAGTCTGCCGGGCATTTATGCTTTTCCTCCTCCTATACCCTTTTCAGCATTTTTCTCTCCACTTTTACACTCATTATTAAAGAGAGAGAGAGAGAGAGAGAGAGAGAGAGAGAGAGAGAGAGAGAGAGAGAGAGAGAGAGAGAGAGAGAGAGAGAGAGAGAGAGAGAGAGAGAGTGTGTGTGTGTTGCACTCACTTATCCAATTATAATTAGCTCTTACAGCCAAATACGCCAACAACACAACATACACTCCCTAAGAGCTGTGTGAAAAAAACAGGTTTGGCAAAGGCATTCCTTAGGGATTTGGGTCTGTTCTCCCAGGCAGCTTAGGGAACAACAACAGCAACTAGGGTGTCCCAAAAGTTACCTAAAGAATATAGTAAATAACATTTTTAATTCATGCAAATTCCTGATTTCTTTCAGAATTTACATTAACATTTTATAAAACTGTAAAAAGACCCAAAACTTTGGAGCTTTATTTCAAATTTCATCAATTAAGTGTTCTCACCCAAAGATGATATACTGCCAAAACTGCCAACACTTCAGTGGCAAAAAATCACCTCAATATTTGATGATTCGTTGGGTGACTGTATTAATTAAAGTTCAAGGTTAGGTGATTTTTGGGACTAAATATGCAAATACACATTAAGAAATACTTAGGCATTAAAACTCCTTTTTATGTGACTCAATCCAGTTTTTATTTTATTCCAATGGAAAATTCATCAACATTCCTGAAAAGTAACCCTTAAATACTGAATAAAAAAATAAGAATACAAACAAACAAACCATATACCGTGCATTTCTTCTTATGTATGATGTATTACAAACGTGAAACAAGATGTATTTTATTAATGTTAAGTTGTATAAAAATAAAATCAGATAATCAGTATTGTTGACAGACTGGCCTAAATGCAGAGTTGAATAGATATTAAAAAACAATCCTTTTGCTGTAACAGAGGTGCAATAACAATTTTTACTACGTTTTTCAACCCTGACAAGTCGATGAATTGAGGTACAACTATTCAAAGTCGATTCAAAAGTAACTCTGCTGGTTGTAAAACATCCAGCTCTGAACAGGTTTTCGAGGACTCCATAGCACGTGATATTTCAGTACTGTTAAGCTGCAGTATTAATGGCTGAGAAAAAATTCTCAATACACTTAAGTGCTGTTGCACGCAAGGGGCGGGAGAGGCTTAACTTGTGGTTCGAGATAATAAATACCATCTTTTTAGGTTAATATCACTGCAGATTTTATTCCTGCTAATGCTTGCCGGCAAGTAAATCGCTTATCTTATGAAAATTATTTTTTTTGTAGTCTGTGCTTCATATTTTGGTTCCTTTCTTAGTTTCCAAGTTTAGAACTATGTCCATGTTTGCATATTTAAGTTTTACAAGGAGTATACTTAATGTTACATCTCTCTTAAATGCATACCCCTGTTTACTTTTGTTCTTTTGAAAATATGGCACCAACTGTTCTAAGACGGCACTACCACTACTCTCTATAACAACAGATGGCACAGAAGAGTAACTGTTCTGTTGCATATGACCTGTGTTGGTCTGTTATACACCCTAAGTTTCCTTTTGGGATCTCTTTATCTAATACTGGTTGATTTAAACCAAGTATAGAGTTACTCAGAATCGACCACTGAGAGGAACATCTCTCCAAAGTAGCTATATTCAAAACACCGTTGGGGTGAAAAGAAAAAATGGAGAAAAAATAATCCGTTCACAAGCCACATGGCTTGATAATTCATAATTACAAAAGACATTTTATTAAGTCGTAATTCTGAAACACAGTTTTACATTGAAACACCAACAACTTTAGATTCATTTTCTATATGTAAAATGTGTGAAAATATTTTTTTTAGACTGCCTTCTTTTTGCTGTCAAAAGTACATAAATGACTGTTGCTAATGAATCGGAGTGTGCAATGTACAAATGCAAATAATAATTTAGTTTTACTGACTATTATATTCTTACTTCAAGTGTATGAATGTACATTTGTTGGAGTGATTGTTAAAATAGGCTCATATATCCGTTTGTCATCTCTGTACTTCAAAACTTGAGACAGGTATATATTTATGTATTTACTCTGAAATTCAAAACTCTTTCAATATATGAGCATATAAGATTCGATTTCTTTTTTGTAAATGTCTATTATTAAAATTTGATTCTTTTATATACTACAATGGGAAGTCTACTAAATTTTCCCAAAGAGGGAAATACAGATATACATAAAACAATAATTTATTTGAGAACTGGACATACATCTGTAGAACGAAGTCAAGTCTGCATTGTAAGAAAGATTTTCAAAAACTATTTATCATAATTAGTAAGACTTACTAGAAGAAATTACCTTAATCAAACCACTACATAATATTTTACTTTTACATTGTTAACAAACACAAAAAATGTTTACAAAATTCTTTACTTTCATGAGAGTAAATACAAGAGCTTTTACGTAATCATATTTAAAACAAGAAATCAAAATATGTCTCTAAAAAAATTAAAAATTAAACCAGTGTAGTATTTACATAAGCCAGCACAATTTACTTTTCATTACCTTATCAAATAAACTCATTATGTGAAAACGTGAAACATATCTTGCCCCTGGCCAGGATTTGAACCAAGGACACATATGCAGTGCGCTTCTCATTCTCTTTACCTTGCAGCTTATTTTAACATTACAACGACAACTTTTTAAAATTTTTATTGAATAAAACTATAATTCTCTAATTTTCATGAATTATCACAGAAATGAACAATGCGCTAACCTCGTTACCTTCCATTCCATTTATTATAAAAGACAAAAACAAATTTTAAAAACATCTTTATGGATTGTTTGTCACATTTTAGAGAGATTAGGAAAAACGTTGCAGTAACAGCAAACCAGAAAAAATGTTTCAGAGAAAGAATGATTTATTATTCCGTTCATGTCGAGTCCGGCTAAACCAGGACTTGTATCGATAATTACCAGTTTAATAGAGAATAAAATTTATAACATGATCAACAGCTATGTACATTATCATGTGGATGCCTTCGAGTTTTTTTTTCTTTTTCTTTTACTTAAATCTTAAAAGTTAATATACAGTGCAGTTATGTACAAGAAATTTTTTTCCTGATACTTAAAAAGAGCTCCTTTTATAACGTCCTTTCTGGTATTAAGTAAATTACCAACAAGGATAATCTGAGCATCCCTTCCTGGCAAGGTATCAAAAATTATGTCTTTGCATTGTAAAAAATCCAAGACGGTAAAAGCACTATAAGAGATTGTACTCTTTAAATTATGTTTTTCTTAAGTTACCAATTTCCAGGAACCGAATCTAGGTTCAGAAGTTACACTAATTTTCACTAAATCTTTCACTGGTTTCAGTGAAAAAAGGTTATTCTAGGAAATTTTCCATATAAGTCTTGAAAAAAAATCTAAGGAAAATTCCTCATACCGCTTTGGGTTCTTAAGATGCAAATACCTTTTAAATGTATATTTTAGGGGGTTCCTCTAAAACTACAGATTGGAGAATAAAATAAGTTGCCAGAAAAATAGACTGCCAAAAAAAAGCACGGACTGGCTAACTGCTCTTTCTCTGTTAAAAACATCTAGAAACACAACATTTTAGCAAATGGGGAGACAAAGAGCCATGTATGTCCATAGTAAATGGTATTTGCTAAAATGCTGTTTAAGAGATGATTTTATTATTATTCTGAAAGGCTACTAAAAATCTCACTTTACTAATTGTACCAAAGCACTTTTTTCTTTAAAACATTTGAAAAACTTCATAGTTACTACTCTTCACGTCGTTTTTGATTGTAAACTACTGACAATTAAGTATTTTAATATTACTTAATGTATTCTTTTATCAACTCACTTTGAAAAATAACTCATAACTATGATAATTTCAGCCATACTCTGATGAAGAGCTTGATTGCCTGATTGCACAATATTTGAATTCTTTTTTTCTTTCAATTATAAAAAAAAACTTCAAAAGAAATTCTTACTTTATAATACTTGTTGCTTTCGAGAATACTGGTTTTAAATACTTATTTTGCTGATCAAGTTTTTTGTATACGGTAAGAGAATGTGCATTGACAAAAATCTGTTTAAGGTCTGTGCAGTGCTTTGGGTACAGTCACCTGAGAGAGAAGTTAACTATTTTACTTTATTTATATACTTTGAATGACTTTATACATTCTAAATTTCATAAAATGTTAAACATCAAATTTAACATTTAATTAAAAATGTTGTAGTGTCAGATTGTACATCTGACTAAACTTCAACTTTAATATTTAGTTCAAAATGTCTTGGTCTCAGCTTGTACATTTGACTAAACTTCAAGTTTAACTTTTAGTTCAAAATGTCGTAGTGTTAGCTTTTGCACTTCACTAAACTTAAAGTTTAACATTTAATTTCAGAATGATGAAGTCTCAACCTGCACATTTTACAAAACTTTAAGTTTAACATGTAGTTCAACAATCTCAGCTTATATGTTTCACAAAACTTCAGATTTAACATTTAGTTCATAGTTTTCATTTTCACAACGGAAATAAAAGTGAAATATTCTGTGCTTTCAGTTTACAACTCTTTATAAAGTGCAAAAAGGCAATCAATAGTGTTTATCTCCTCACACCTCACAAAAAAAGATATGAATATCTAGCTAGATAAAGTAAGAGTGATTTGGAACACGAAAGTTTTCAGCAGTTTTCGACTGAAGTGCAATTTATGTAACTACAATAATTCATAATCATTAAGAACTACAACTCCAATGAAAAATAGTTTTATCTCGTCCTATTTTAAGTTTCTAGTGACAACTTCACCTACGATTTACTCTTTTCTCTTGAAAATAGTATTGAGAACACTTTATGCAAGGTTTACAAACTGGTTTATTTAATACTTTTTTTTTTTAACTATATTTGAAAATAAACTTGGCAGTGAATTTCTAAAATTCACAAGAATATAAATTATGATGAAAATCACTTGATCTCTCATTTTCTTTACACACGTTCATTTTAATATGCCACTCTGCTAATCTTCGGACTCGCAGAGGACTGAACAATTTGTAAAATAAAAAATTAACTAAAAATGTTCTTGATCACAAGGGTGAATTCCTACATACTTCTCATGCAAAATACACTCTTATGATTAAATATTCTATCATAATTTATACCAGAGAGCGATTAAAAATTGTCTATGTAGGTTATTCATATAATGTAGAGCGATGATGAAGAAGACAAAGATAGGAAATGTCTCTAGATACAAAGTATCTAAAAATTCTTAAAGAAAAATAAGCATTATACCTTGAGTCTGGAGACATCATATATTTAAATCTATATATAAGCTGGTATGTCCCACTCTACATAATTATTAAAAAGTGGCTATTACGAACGAGAGAAAAATTCGTGAACTATAACACTGGTCAAACAGACATCCAGCAGCGATAGACATTCTTGGCCCTTAGGATTACGGTACTAATATTTTTGTCTTTTCTTATTTTTTTCTCTTTATATGAGCAAGAAAAATATATATATCCTTAGGGAAGATTGAATCAAAGCTTTGCAGAATGAAAAAAATACTTAGTACTTCCCTTCTCTTTCTCTCTTGAACCCTCGTTATAATAAAAAGCGTAACGCCTAGCTAACAATTCTTCTCTTCTAGTAGAAAACAAGAAAACGTGGGTAGACTTCTATATTGTTAGATTCTAAGATATGGGAAGGAGATCTATTTGAAGTGGTATAGAGAAATGGGGTTATAGATGAAGTGCTTAATGGGTTCCAACCACTTAATACAATAAAAATATGTGTTGTAGTGGGAGGAGAAGGAGGAGGAGGACCGGCCTCATATTTAAAAGATTCACAAGAACCAACACACACATGCATCACTGTTGCTCTATACTGAGCGATTGTTCAGCAAGCTCTCTAGAGGAATAAAGAGAGGGAGAACTGTGCCACTTGTTCAAGGAGCTCTCTGGAGGAAAATGGAGCGAGAGAACTATTTCATTGTTCAGTGACCTCTCTAGAAGAATATGGAGAACTGTGCCACTTCAGCAAACTCTCTGGAGGAAAAAAGGGAGGGAGAACTGTGCTATTCTTCAGCAAGCTCTCGCGAGGAAAATGGAGAGGGAGAAGTCATTATTCAGCAAGCTCTGAAGAGGAAAAAGGAGAAGGAGAACTTAAGCCATTATTCAGTGAACTCTAGAAGAATAAAGGGAGGTATAACTAAACCACTGCTCAGTGAGCTCTCTGGAGGAAATAAGGGAGGGAGAACTCACCCATTGTTCAGTGAGCTTTCTAGAGGAAAAAGTGGAGGGAGAACTCATTGTTCTGCGAGCTCTCTAGAGGAATAAGGGGAGGAGTGGAGTGCAGCCCTCAAACACTCTGGACTGTTTTGTACCATAACTGTGATGCTTTTTTAGTTCATACAGCCTCAGCCTTTTGTGAAAGATGGCATGATTCGTGGCTTAAGACGTCTCTCGTCTTTGTCTCACACACACATGGGCTGTTTCAGTCCACACAACACATAGATACACGTTTATGTACATACGAAATATATTCGCATCAGTAAGAGTCACGTATTTTTTTTCTTTGCTTACTGAGAGCATAATTATAATAATAAGAAGAATAATAATGATAATAATCATAATATACAGCTCAAGCTATCATATACCTAACTATATATAAGAAATTTATACGTGAAAAATATAAAGGGGAACTTTTCATCTATTCGACGACACTGAAATATCCAAGTATCTCAATTTTTTAAAAATAGTTTCTTTTTTTATCCTGACAATAATGTATAAATACTTTTTTAAATATACATTTTTAAAACAAATAGTAAGGCAAAAAGTAATATCATGGAAGAACTTATCTTCAATAACATTATGCGATATTATTGCCATCATAAGCCTTCCTACGCCGGTATATTTTTCCGATTTAACGCTACTATTTGGGCTACGGAGGAGTACGAAGAACGATTTGTACAATACGCTTGAATTAGTTTAACAGGTCTTTAAAACGAATCTACGCAGAAAAGCGAATCCCCCATTTGATATTATGATGCTATCAATTACTTCAGGTAGAAGTGTCAAAAAAAATCATTAACAAAAAAATCAGCAATAAAAACTACCACTACTTTACCTTATCACTTACTTTGCTAGAAATTTCAGAAATCATTAACAACAAAAGCAACCATAAAAACTACCGGTAATTTACCTTCTCAATTACTTTGGTAGAGTTAAATAATAATGAACAACAAAAACAATCATTACCAAATTACTCCTAAAATTCAAATTTTGCCAATGTAAAACATGATTAGAATAGGTATAACAACCCATAACATGGCAGTTTTTCTTATAAATAACGGTCACTCAAAGAATATTTCCATTTACAATTAATCTGAAAACAGCAAGATGAATATAATAACATCCAGTGTTTATCAGTTACTTGTAGTGCAAATGATAACATTCTCAAGCTAATTTATAATTCAATCTCCGACATTATAAACTATACCTGACACTTCCCAAGAAGCAGAAATCATGAAATTTCTCACTGAGAATTCAAAATTTACATAACAAAAAACCATGACATATTAAAGTAAAAAGAGAGCACTAACTTCACAGTTTTCAAAATATTGTATTAGCCATGTATTCAAACCCTGAGCTACATTACAATAAACTTAATCTCCGAAGTTATTCAAAACCAAAGACAAAAATATCTCCTACGCATTAAGAGTAAATCCTTAAGGAGCTGAAGTATATATTTTTACCAGAGAACAATACCTTTAACGATAGATTTCAGTACAATGCATAGAAAATCGGACACTGGTGCAGATGTCTGAACGAACGTAAAAGATTTAAATCCACGTGTAATTGTCTTGTATGCTACATATAACACTGAGGTCCCTTTTTTTTTTTTACTAATTCCACTTTGTAAAAATAAAATGTACAAAGCGTATGAAGATTACCATAAGTTCGTCATCAATAATCTGTAATTTATACATGCGAATGAAGCTTTTAGTATATGCTTGAATATTAAAGGTACGCAGTATAACGTAACTTCATCATTAGTAACTTTTAACTTGCATAACCAAAACTATTGGTACGAATTTGAATATAAGGTGAGCAGTAAACTGTAACTTCGCTGTCAGTCATCTGTAACATATTCAAACTTTTTGCTACATACATGAAAAGAATAAACACGATAAAAAGTAACTTCATTATCGATGACCTGTAACTTATATATGCGAAGCTATTGCTACATACTTGAATATAAGGTACTCAGTTTACCATAACTTAATCGTCAATAATCTGTTACTTATATTTGTAAACCTTTTGGTATATATCTGAATGTAAGATACACAGTTTGCCTAGTGTAACTTTGACATTGGTAATATGTAACTTATATTTGGGAACTTATAGTACATGTCTGGATATGCATGTAGACTGCTTTACAAAAGCACAGTTACCGTTTCTAGTCACAAAACTGTAATCTATACTATATATATATCCATTACAAAAAGATATACCGAGACATACAGCACAGACTTAAATCTTCACTTATTGCAGTTCGTTATTATTAAAAGAAAATAATTTCACTTAAGTACTTTTCGCAATATACTGCAGAAGATTGTGTAAACTTTAATGAAATTATCACAGTAGACGTGCAACAAGAAAATTACTAACAAGTTCAGAGATATAAAGACTTAGGAAACCGTGCATACACATAAGTACATTATAGTATTAGGTAGTAAGACACTAAAAATCATATCTTAAAATCCATTATTTTGTAGTTGACTCATCTGCATGAAATCTCCTTTTTTCATTATTTAAAAATAAACAAAAATCTCTCTCGTCTTTAACACTTAATCTGTATTATGACTATGGTGAGTACATAATCAATATGAAGAAAAAATGAGGTAGAATCAGATCAAAGAGAAGAAACGATATCTCTGAAATGAACCCCATATCATTTTTCTTTTTTCAAAAACGTAAACTAAACGGCATACAGTATACCAAAATGAGACAAAACAAAAGTAATTGCAGCAATCACGATATTCTCTATTGGGGAAGTAAGCAGAGAGATGAAACTTTTTGAAAGCTATTTTTTAAACTCCCGTACAAGCAAATGATCAAAAAAGGCAGTGATGTTAGCTTAGGATCAGCCAATTTGAGTGCTGACTCCAATTCTGAAAAAAGTGACTTTAGCAGCATCAATACAAGATAAAAATCTCTTTCGTGTCTACGACCATGGGTAGATTCATAGGAATTGAAAAAAAAAAGATAAATTCCCTGGCACATGCACTGAAATGTACTATGTAGCTTTGCTATCAGAAAGGCGAAATCACAATAAAATACTCGTTTCTATATTTTTTTTTTTTGGCTGACTGCTATATCAATAAAGATCGGAGCACATTGGTGGGGGGAAGTCTTTGTCCTTTAGCCCTGTATCAGTTACACCAGCAATTGGTGTA
Source organism: Halocaridina rubra (assembly GCA_037179515.1). Lineage (NCBI taxonomy): Eukaryota > Metazoa > Arthropoda > Malacostraca > Decapoda > Atyidae > Halocaridina > Halocaridina rubra. Next base: position 51,859 of record JAXCGZ010011519.1, read on the forward strand.
TAGAATAACTATACGAAGCTCATTAATTACTAATTTAATCACTCTTGTTAGAGAAGACGTGAGAGTCCCCTAATATCTATTAGATGTAGAAATTACTCTCATTAGAGTGCCTTTAGCATCTACCAGATGTAGAAATGCACTTTGTCAATGAATCAAATATTTACCGCTCTTGTCAATATACCGTCTTCAGCTTAAAGTGCCCTAGGCACTGCCATCCACTGAAATAACGCACGATTGTGGGCACTTAGTCTTGAAATATTAGCTAGGTCCTTTCCACATGGTACGTTTGACCATACGCCCTTTAAGTTCAATTTGCCTTTTTCCGAGGATATTTGGCAATTCTCCTTTCCAACAGCTTCAATGACAGTCCTGAGGGTCAGTTCTGGTAGGATTAAAAAGTTGATTACTCAAGGGAAAAGGTAAGCAACAATTGTAGTTAAATTACGTATCCCAAGAGTGTATCAGAGTTATGAAGGACTTTATAATATAAAATATAAATCCTTAGAAAATATAAAATAAAAGACAGGTGGAAAACCTGCATTGGTTTTCTATGTAGTCTGTCATAATCACCGTATCATATCCTTATTGAGGTATAACCTGAACGTTTACACCAAATCTAGAATGTTATTGTTCCAGCCATTCATCTACCGAGCTAAAGAAAACCTGATTACATTATATACATGCAATATTAAAGCTATTCTTCTCATTAATCCTTGTTAAAGTGTCACGAGAAAGGCTTTGCTACTCCATATCTGGTTTTGTGATTAATTACCTGAAATCTCCACCTACCTTTGTTTAATTACACAATAGTGTCCTAAAAATTAACTGTCAACATCTACTTTTCAATGGCATCAATATTCAGGAAAAAATATACTTGCTCATATATAGGAAAGAGGAAAGTAAAGATGCTCTTGAGTAGTAAACTCCACAATGGTTCTTGAGTCTATCTTTCTGGTATCAATCTACAAATTATACACTAGTATGGGCTTGAATACAATCCAAAAATGGTCTGATTGCAGTGTAACAGCAAATAAAGGCAAAAGGACTATCTTATCAAGGGCTTAGTGAAAATCTAAATTACTGTATATTATTCTCTTCATTCAAAGAAGGAACTAAGGTAGTGTAGTTGGTAGAATGCTTGACTCGGGCTGTGTCAGTCACACGAATGAGCCCACTGTGGGCCATTAGGATGGGCATCCAGCCTATATTCCCCATCTCCAATCTGTCTATGTCCACCCCTAATTGAGAAGACACTTACTGGTCAGGTGCATGGGCTGTGCTCGAGAGTAAAGGGTCGGTGTCTCTGTGGGAGTGCTCCGATGAGGGGCCCGCCCGTGCTGGAGGGAGCTGATGGAGAAGGGGCGGGGGAGGGAGGGGTTGCTGAACTGCGGCTCCCCCCACTGCTGCTCCCACTGCTGCCCCCTGCAACCCCTGGCCCGCCGCCTGACACACCTGGCCCACTTTCTCTCTTTCTGCCGCTTGCGCTCGTTCTCTCTGTAATCTGAAGTACCAAGAACATGTGTAATTTAAAGAATATTTAACACAACAGGAAAATACCGTTCCCTTTTTTAAAGATACAGAGAGGGTTAAGTGTTAAAATACAAATATATTCTCACAATACATTTAAGCATTAGCCGTTTTACTTTAAAAAGGGATTTTGGGATAGGTTAGTTCACGTTTAATATAAATAACGCTACGCCGGTCAGATCATTAGCAATCTAGCAGCCATTTTGGCCGGATTTTTAACAACAAGCAGTATAAGTCTTGCAGTGCAACATACTGGATGGTGCTATCATTACTTCTAAAAGTGGATATAGTCCGACACACAGCAGTGCACAGGGACTACAACTTTAATATACTGTATATAGAGTAATTTATACATATATATAGTAATTTTTACATCACTTTATACCACAGTTAAAAAGAAAAAAATGACTAAACATTATATATATGGAAAATTGCAGAAAAACTGAACTAAAAGACACTTAAGGGGAAAAATATAAGTACCGTTAAATTAATAGAAAAAGAATAAAAATCTAAAAATTTTACAAATAATGTTAAGGGACTGCATAAAATTTGCGAGGTTACAGGCCTCACAAAATAGACAACCACTCCTACATGGAATTTTACAAAACCCATAATAAAATGAAAATATAAGGATACAAATTTTCAAAGCAACACATTTTGTGGGGGGGATCACAGATATAACTATGATGGAAACTTCTAAAAAAAATAAACAGATTTACAAAATCTTTTACGACTACCATGACATTAATACATTTAAGTGGAGTGGTAACATGGCAGAATAAATATTTTCTTGTGATAGGGAAGGGATAAGAATTGGGAAATATAATTAGCTTTTATGCATCTTAGAGAGCTAGATAAGGAGTGGTGTCCCCAAAAAACACAAACACAACACAACATCAACACAGCAAACACATAAAACAGGGAAAAAAATACTTCCTGCCATATTAAAGTCCAATACAGACTAACTCACCGTTTTATCCGTTAGTAGCTCCCATATGCTGCTACGAAAAAGAGACGAGAACGAGTAAATATAGATTGGACAGCGATTGTTGCACTACACCAGTACAACAACCACGGGACGACAGCTACTTACACAACTAATGGGGCATGCGCTAAAATGAACCATAGCTTACTGTTATTCTTTTCTTTTATTCTTTTTTACAGATCTGGAAATACACTTTGCTATATGTGATGAATATATTCAATAAATGGGAGATATTGAATATACTGAACATATTGATTATATTGAACATATTAAATATATTGCATATACTTAATACATAGGAGATACTGAATATATTGAGCATACATAATATTTTGAACATACTAAATGTATTAACTATATTGAATATACTAAATATATTGAATACATAGGAGATATTGAATATATAGAGTACTGTATATTGAATATAATGAACATACTGAATATATTGCATAAATTAAATATACTGAATATAATCTATACTGTATCTTGAATATACTGAATATATTGAATATACTGACTATATTTAGCATAATATATAGAATATAATGAAAATATTAAATATTTAATTTATTGATAATAATAACGAATAGATATTGAATCGATAACTGAAGAAAACAGTAAGCTGGACGTCATAAGCATAAATAGTAAAAAAAAATTAGTTTCCAGCACAAGTCAAATCTGCATAACCAGTCAAAAAGCATTTGCATCCATGTCCCCTATTTCACATATATTATATTATATCGGTAGAGTTAGTGCAAGAATTCTATTAATAGCAGTGATAAATAAACATAGACAAAGAGTAGTATTCAGCATTTTAAAGAAATGAAAAGATAAAAAATGGAAAAGAAATTGGAGATAGTTGCAATAGCAAAACAATAATAAAGATTGTTTTGCAGGGGTCTTATGCCCTTTTCACATACAGAAAGTTTAGCAGAATGTACCCATACATAATTCTGGGGGACCACTGTAGCTGAATGGCTAAAATACTTGATTCGGGTTTGACAGACCTAAAATCGAGCCCTTTGAGGGGCACTATGAAGGGCATCCAGGCTTAACTCCCCAGCATCCTACATTCAGTGTCCACCCCCAACTGGGGACTAATACACATAAAACATAAAAAAAAAAATACCGGTAATACACGGAAAATTATGAAAATACATTATAATGCATTTTAAGTAGGTTTCTAAAATCTAGGGAAACATTTCTAATGGATTTTCCAGAGGGTAGTCAAAATCATGCAATTATCATATAACAGTTGTAAAGAACATTAAGATTCATGCAGTATAATATAAACTTTATTTCCATTTTACAATGGGTATTCGTCAGCCAGGACAAGCCCCAACCCCCCACTGTGATGTCCACCCACAGCAGTTCCTGCCAGTAAACAGCTTAAACTCTCGGTCTTGGACGGGGACCGATCTTTCGACCTCGTGAATATAAAGGATTTTCTAAAATATAATCAAATATCTAATTATCTCTCTCTCTCTCTCTCTCTCTCTCTCTCTCTCTCTCTCTCTCTCTCTCTCTCTCTCTCTCTCTCTATATATATATATATATATATATATATATATATATATATATATATATATATATATATATATATATATATATATATATATATATATATATATATATATATATATATATATATATATATATATATATATATACAGAGTGGTGACCCCAACCCACGAATGCCTGTACCCACGAACAAACCAACCCACAAGCAAAATTTAGACAAAAATTTGACCTCAACCCATGAAAAAAATCCAACCCATGAATATGCACGTGTCCCACTCGGCCGCCCTCAGTTCTGCGTTGGTGCCCTCGCTGTGTGGCTCGTTCGTGATCTGATCGTAGTTCTTGCTTTATTTTCCATAGTTTTACTTTTCATATAGCCGTTATTATGGCTCCTAAGAAAGTTAAAAGTGTTAGTGATACTGGTGTCAAACACCCTAGACAAATAACAGTGGACACGAAGAAAGAAATAATTTCTAAACATGAAAATGGGGTTCGTGTGTCTGATCTTGACACTTAGTATTACATGGCGAAATCAACCATTTGTACTATTTTAAAGAATAAAGAGATCTTAAAGGCAGCTGACGTGGCTAAGGGAGTAAATATATTAACGAAGAAAAGGTCAAGTGATAGAAGAGGTAAAACAACTATTATTGTTATGGATAAATGAAAAACAGCTGGTTGGAGATAGTATTAGAGAGGCCATAATATGCGCAAAGGCTTTGCAAATCCACCATGATTTAGTAGCAAATTCTCCGAGTTCTAGTGGCACTAAAGTTGAGGAATTTAAAGCCAACAGAAGCTGGTTTGAACACTTTCATCGCCAAACTAAGATTCATAGCATCATTAGACATGGCGAGGCGGCTAGTTTCGACCAAAAAGCAGCGGATTCTTACATGAAGGAATTCGCTAAGTATGTCGAAAATTAATGTTATATCCCACATGTGGTTTTTAATTGTGATGAAACGGGACACTTTTGGAAGAAAATGCCCAAAAGAACCTATATAACCCAAGAGGAGAAATCACTGCCTGGCCACAAACCAACGAAAGACAGGCTTATTCAGAGTTTACCACGCTGAAAATCCACGTGTTTTTAAGCACAGCACAATAACATACCGAAGGCTAGCCTCCTAGTAATGTGGAGGTTAATCCAAAGGCTTGGGTAACACGGATTTTATTCCTAGAGTGGCTGACTGAAGTGCTTGCACCAGCAGTGAAAAAGTATCTTGAGGAAAATTAATTGCCCCTTAAGTGTCTCCTCATAATGGATAACGCTCCTGCCCATCCTCCAGGTAAGGAAGAAGATCTCGCTATACATTATGATTTCATTAAAGTAACATTTCTGCCTCCCAACACCACTCCTATCCTCCATCCCATGGACCAGCAGGTAATTTCTAATTTTATAAAGTTGTATACGAAGGGTCTTTTTGCCAGGTGTTTCCAGGTCACCAATGACACAGATTTGACCCTTCGTGATTTCTGGAAAGACCACTTTAACATCCTCCACTGCATTGGCTTCATTGGAAAAACATGGAAGGAGGTCTCATATTGTACACTGAACTCTGCCTGGAGGAAACTTTGGCCAGGCTGTGTAACTGATAGAGACTTTGAGGGCTTCAAGGAGTTAGCTATCAATTGTCAGTGAAATTGTGGCCACAGCAAACGTTTGGGCTTGGAGGTCAATGAGGAGGATGTGGAGGACCACAAAAAGAACTTACCACCAAAGACTTAGCCGAGTTGCAACATGAACAGGTGAAGATTCTCAAAGAGGAGCAGTCACAGGAGGAAGGGGATGAGAGGGTAAAGGTGTCCAGTGAAGAATTTAAACAAATTTTAATAAGTGGAATGATGTGCAGGCTTTTATTTAGAATCATCACCTAGATAAAACTCTGGGCAATGGAGTAGTGAATATGCTAAATGACAATGCAATGAATATTTTTAGAAAAATTTACCAAATAAGAAGACAAATTTTTCTGGATCGTTTCCTTATCCCAGTAGGCAGGGAAGCAGCTTCCAAAAGAGAAAATAGAGAAAACACCAGAAATAGAGCCTGTATTGGAAGAGTTCCCTAACATTATTATGGAAGGGAACTCTCCTTCCAAAAATTAATTCCCCTCCTCCTCCACCACCAAACACGTATGCCAGCAACAATCATCCACGAAGGTAAATACAGTACTGTACTGTATTTATATTATTAATGAAATTTTCCTTTTACAGAGTTGTATTGCTTATAACGTGTATTATATTCCATGATTTTAAAGACATGACAAATTTTAAAATGGTTATTTGTAGTGACCTAGAACGATTTAATTGGATTTACATGTTTTTCAGGGGGAAAATTAAATCCAACCCACAAACAATCCAACACATGAACACTTTTTGGGAACCCATTAAGTTCGTGGGATGGGGTCACCACTGTATCATAAAATAAAAATGTATTGGATATGTTCTATACTGTCTGCTGCAAGTATAATATTATATAACACGGAGTGTATAATTTTATATTTATCACTCTACATATCATGAAGCAGATATGTTTAGAACAGACAAATAAGATTTCATAGCATATTATGTGGTAAATATACATGAGTGTGAGAGAATTGCCAATGTATTATAAAGTGCAATAAATTGATATAAAATTACAAAATAAAACATTAGATTTATTCTAGATAAAATCAGCATTTCTGTAGTCAAACCAAGAAAACATATTAGTTGCTATTCATACCACAAGAAAATGCTAAATAATATCCAAATAATAAACTCTGAGTTGAGAAGAGTGTTCGAGGCATATTTGCCTTCTGGTGAATGTGTGCCCTTTGATTTGGTCACTTTTCTTACAAGAGGGGTTGCAGCCAATGTATATACGTGTTTATATAAATAAATGCACTTTTATGTTATATCCCCACAGTAGCTATTGAATTTCTTTAAATAGCTCAGCTCAAAACGACCCCAAAAGTTTTTTTTTTTTTTTTTTTTTTTTTTTTTTTTTTTTTTTCCCCCCACCACCACCATATACCGGGACAGGCAAAAACTGCCCTCATTAATAAAGGCCCAGGCACAAGAAAACACTAAGACGGTCAGAGAGAAAACTGGAAATCAGAGAACAAAGAGAAGGGTAAAGCAATAGGCAGGGAGTTTGGCCAAAAGAGCCTTGTGCCAGACTCTTGTCAAAAGCCTTAGAGATATCAAGGGATACAACAAAAGATTCTCCATAGTGTCTAAGAGAAGATGACCATACATGAGTAAGATAGGCGAGGAGGTCACCAGTGGATCTTGCCTTGCAGAAGCCGTATTGGTTATCAGAGATAAGTGAGTTAGATTGAAGGCATTTCAAGAAGCGAGCATTGAGCAATGTTTCGAAAATCATGTAATACATGGCAATTGGTTTCAAACATTCCAAAAAAGAAAAACAGGTATTCATTTTTTGAATCACTACGAGGTTTAACTAATGAACAAGAAAAAGAAGAGTAAGCCAGAGAGAGATTTGCAGAAAGCCATTGACTCGGGAAGTTTCAAAACCCATGTCAAGAAATAGAGGGATGATAGTCAATGGATCGGAGTATGGAAAATTGTGATACAAGGGTTGTCAATGGTATCATGCATCACAATATGGCAGCCATATAGGTATCATACATTACAATATGCTCTAGGTGGATTACATAACATTTGCTAAAGAGCTTATTTATTGAAGGAGCATTTCATTCGCAAACTTTTCCTTCTTCTTACAGCCTGTAAGCCAAGCGTAAATAGTCTATACATGCTTATAATAGAGAAAAAAAAAATCTTAGATGTACAATCAGTAAAGATTAGCACATACCAGTCAAATTATGAATATAAAAATGGCAAAAAAATTTGTTATGTACACATATAATATTAATCTATATTTAGCTAAGTAATGAGTTAAAAATGATAACAAATATGAGAAACTCAATACAAGAAAGAGCCGCGCATGACAGAATTCTTTCATTAACTTTGGTTTATATGGCTATACACCATAAAGTTTCTATATTTTGTACCGTAAATGTAGTGTGTGTACCCTTTATACCATATTATCAAAATAAAGCTTCCTTTCAAAATAATTACTCATTGTTACTCTCCCGAAAAATATATTCTCTACTAATATATGATACAGAATACTTCATTCCTCTACTTCTTTTTGTCAAACTATATCCATTCCCAGTACTGCCAATATGATAGAAACAAGCAAAAATCTCTACCTGTTTTCACTACACACATACCTACTATTCCATAGGGGAAAGTAGTAACACAGTGGTTAGAGTACTTGACTCAGGAGGAAATATACCTGTGTTTGAGCACGCTACAGTGCATTATGAAAGTCATCCAGCCTTAGTTCCCCAGCTCCAATCTACCTGTATCCACTCTAATTCGAATAAGGAACTGTGATACGAATCGTAAAGAAATTAATCTCTATTGGAATGAGTTTAGGTTGATGATGCGTCTATTTAAGATGCACTCCTCTATAACTGCAAGCTTGGAAAGCTGTAATTAAAGCTTGAAAAGCTGTAAATTAACATTGGAAAGGTGCCGAGCCTTACTTTACTGATTGTAACAATAGCAAAGTCAACTCAAATACCATGATGCAAGGCATGGCTTTCTTGCAAAAGCTAAGAAAGGTTTCACAGTCAAGAGAACAAAGAAAATTTAAACCTCTTACAGCCATACTTTTATCAAGTGCAAAAAAACACATTCCAGAATGAAAGGCAGTGCAAAAATACTACAATAAAAGGGGTGCAAAGGTTATAGAACGGTATACAACTATTGAAGAACAAAAGTCAGTTCACAGAATAATCCAACATCAACAAACCATCAGGTACATGAAAAATTCTGAATTGCACAAGTTGAATGTTTATGCCTAGGTTTTTATATAACTGTCAGGTACACATAATTCTGAACTCCACAAGTTGAATGTTTTGCCGCAAGTTTTTATTTGACTGTCAGGTACACATTACTCTAAATTGCACATGTTGAATATTTATCCCTAAGATTTTATTTTGACTGTCAGGTACATAAGTTGAATGTTATCCCTAAGTTTTTATTTAGAATGCCAGCCTGGTCAGTAAATATACTATAAATAGATCTAATTATGTTTTATCACATCTAAAGAGGGTATTTGCATATTACTGAAATATATCAGAAATAAAAATATGATAATTTGAAGACATGACTTAGGAAAGTACATATTGATACCCACCTAATTAAAATTATTATTAACAGAGAGTGTCACAATAAAGAGAAGGTTGTGAATTATACGATGAAAATGCATTATTGCTTCTAACATTTAAATGGGAAAAAAACTGGCAGGATGCCAGACAAATAACAGTAACACATACACACACACACACATTCAAAAACTGAGACTTGTGCACGCTCTACGCCACTTACTTCTGCTTGGTCTGCCGCATGAACTGTTGGATCTTCCGAGCAGCCTGGTGCTGTCTCCTTTGAGAATACGTTCGCCTGGAATATAAGCACATTTCACTGTTATATATATGCACACCATTCTGGAAAATCTGTTCCCATTGCCATATCAGGGCACATATGTCTTCACATATACACAGAAGAGCCCTCTTAATTTGTAACACAGCAGTCTACTGACCTGATGAAGTAATATATTGTTAAGGAAAAATTACACGATTAATAATAATGCACATCATCCTGTCACTATTTTGGAAATTCCATTCCAATAGTCATATCAGGAAATTAATGTCATGTATACAATGCACCGCTCTATACATCACAACTAGTCCCTATTTGGATGGGGGTGGACATATTTATGTACATAAATTACACTATAATATTTATGATTATGAGCACTCTCCTGACAAAATATTGAAATTTGTGTTCCTGTTTTCATATCATGAAACACGCCCTCATATATCAAGGCACCGTCTTATGCATCACAATTGTCCCCCTCCGAATTGGGGTTGACACAGAAATGTTAGTGTGTTCTAACAGTAATATCAAGAAACACAAACACAAAACACTTTTGTGTGTCACAAACAGTCCCCGTCTGAACAGGGATGGACACAGTGATGTTAGGGTGATCCAACAGTAATATCATAACACATACCTTCACATAACAAGGCACCATCTTATATGTCACAATTAGTCCCCATTCAAAAGGGGGTGGCCATGTTTTCACATACATAAAGTAGGGGTAAAACCAAATTCTAAACATTACTTACTTTAAAGTAGGTATGGGAGTACTTTCCCGAGATCCTCTTAAGGAAAACTTCACACCAGCATGTTCGCCTCCTTCCAAACTCTTTTTGAAGCGTTTATGTTCGCAATAAGACCTAAACTGGTTCTGGATAAGTGTGGCTGCCCTGCTCATCTGCCTAAAATAGACATACTGGAAAAAAAGGAGAGGAAGTGATAACTTTAAATAATAAGCTTTTTATGAGTTGACAAGTTAGATTATTCATGCTACATCTATGTAATAATTCATTAAGCATTCAAAATAGCAACAATGAGAAATAGTCCATAAGCACTAATGTATCACATAAGGTACTTGACCATATACGGTTTTTGAATAATGTGAGAAGCTGATAAACATAATGACTGGCATAAGATATGATATATGAAAAATTACCTGCTTGTAACGTCTATAGTAATTCTGGATAACAATTGCAGCTTGTCTTTCCTTATCCTGTTCTTGCAACCTTTTCCGGCCTTTATAAAGCCTATACGCTTTTTGAATAGTTTTCGCAGCTTCGTACAACTCCCGTTGCTCGCGATCTTTAAACAAAAAAAGCAGACCAGTGAATATCATTAATACTCCACTTCATAAAAAGCATGAGAGCAAGATACTGCCTTTGAAGGAAATCCTTACATCAGGAAGTACAAATATAAATATTACTGTATTATCAAAATTTTAGAATCTTTTACTTAAGGAAAAAATTCACTGAAAGTATAATTTCTACTCTGAAACAGGTCCTGCCGAAAGATTATATATATATATATATATATATATATATATATATATATATATATATATATATATATAATATATATATATATATATATATATATATATATATATATATATATATATATATATATATATATATATATATATATATATATATATATATATATATATATATATATATATATATATATATATATATATATACGCAGTATGTATATAAAGTGCTGTAACATTGAAGTGGGAACTTTATAGTTACCGGAGAGTGTAAGATTAGAGAAATCTCTTGAGAAATCTTTGGTTGAAGCTTGGAAAAATTCTGAAAAATCTGCAGTGGTTGGAGGAGGTGAGGGACTCTCCAGAGTAAAGGAGGCTGGAGAAGGTAAACAACTTGATGAAGCAGGACTCATGGATGAACTGGGGGTGCCAACATCAATGTACCTGCAAATATAGAGACAAAAATGACAGGTTAGGATCGGTGAAATTAGGTTAGGTTAGAATGACAGGTTAGGTTGGAATAACAAATAGAATGACAGGTTAGGTTAGATTAAGTTAGGATGAAATACAGAATGACAGGTTAAGTTAGGTTAGAATAATACTGAATGACAGGTTAGATTAGGTTAGAATGACATGCATAATTAATGGCCGCAGCCCCCTTGTAAGGGGGAGACATACATATAGAACAGAAATGACATACACAGACAGTGGCAGCAATCGCTTTGTAAGGGTGTGGCCAGGTCAAAGCAGACACATTCATCAGTAGCTAATATACCTTGATAACTCCTCATAGATCCTTGGGGATAAAGGGATGCTACAATTCCCCCAATCCTGGTTGGGTCATTCACAAGGTAAGAATGCAAGGATCTACTGCTGTGAGACCCAACAACTGCATCCATCTTTCATAAAGCATATAAATTTTAACTGTAACCAGATTTCACTGACATTTGTATCTGAGTTTGGTCATATGCAAGGGCTTTTCATCCTATTTACACAATCTCTCTTATTTTCTAACCAGTGCCCCCTTGACCATAATGTCTCTGATCTATCATTCTACAACATAAACCATAATTCCTTTCTCCTAATATTCTTCTCAATGACAATGAATATATCAAAACTTGAAAAAAGTCAACTATCCCTTCCTTTTTCCTTGTAGAAATCCCAAATTCTTGACTAGCCTATATGACATTATATCTAAGAATTCAATATTATATTCTGAGGTGGGATCTGGAGGTTTATCAGAGATAACTTACATATCTAAATCTGGAATGACAGAACCACTTGCAACAAAGTCAATTATATCCTCCTTTTTCCCCCTATTACTCCCAGATTCTTACCTATATGATGTTATGTCTGAGAATTCAAAATTAAATTCCGAGGTGGTGTCAGGAGGTTCATCTAAGATGACTTCCATATCTAAATCTGATGAAGGAGGCTCAGGTATAACAGGACTTGGCTCTAATTGCATGAGTTCCTCACCTTCAGTCTGAAACATGGATATAGAAGTGCTTAGCCACATGTAATAAAATGATCTTTAAGTTGGGGTCCTTGTTATCCTATCAATATCTAACATAATATTCCCACAGAAAAATTTTCTCCATTACAGTACATATAGATGATTTAAGAGTAATATATAGGCATTTCTAATATAGATATATGCAAAGCTATATGACTAACGACATCATTACTATTACATATTAAACCCTTTCTAATATCGCAATAAATTCCAAGAATTAATAAACTTAATGCACTTTTCAAAATGAGTGAAAGCTACAAAAATGTGTATGCATTTTTTTATATTTTTTGAGAGTAACCAAACCTTTATCCTTTCAGGGAGAGCTGCAATGATCTGCTCAGCAAGGGTAAGCACGCGGCTATCATCAGGTGTCGCTAATCCCGCCATTTCCGAACTAAGAGACTCACGGCGACTTGCGTAGCTGCTGTCGACTCCTGCATTATGATAAGACATTTACTTATCCTATAGTATATATAATAACATTTTTATTATTATTATTATTATTATTATTATTATTATTGTTATTATTATTATTATATATGATATTTTTTTCGAAATATTTATTTCCTGCACACTAATATTCTAATTTGAGTTAGTAAATAATATCATAACATCAAAACTAACCTCAATAATATAATACATTTAGTATGGTTCTAATTTTAATATGAACGATTACCCAAAAAGCACCAGCTATGACTATGAAGGTATAAAACAAATAAGCATTCAAGCAAGCTCAGGCCATAAATATTAATTAAGAAATTTACAGATAAAGAGAACCCAGTATATGTCTTTAAATTTTTTGTTTTGTTATGATTGTGACACCAGGACAGGCAAAAAAAAAAAAAATCTAACTTTATTGGGCCTGGGCATGAAGAAAACATAGAGAGAAACAGAGATAAGGTGTATTGTGACTTGTCAGATGTGAAGGGATAATAAGACATGTGTAACGAATATCCAAGAATATTCGGCTATAATATAACTTTTCTGAAAAATTCCATAAAATTTACTAACAAAAGATATTTACTATACCATAGCTCAAGAAGGGCCAAATTTAATCTGTAAGCAAGAATAATTTTGTCATCATTTTTTTTTGTGAAAGGGGGGTTGGAATGTGCCATAACCAGAGCTCTGTTGTGCCTGCTCTATTTGTGAGAAATTTATTTTACTGCATGTGAGAGTTCTCTTGACTGCAATACTTAAAGGAAGCTTAGCTCACCGAAATACAGCTGTCCCTCATCTTATCCAGTTTTAAACAGTGCGGTTTTGAACATACACGCGTGGAAATATTAAAAAAATAAATTTTTGAGTATTTTTTCCTGAAAACACAGTACATTATAACAAATGATGTACTGTTTTTACGTATATTTAAATTTTATTTGGCAAAGTTTAAGAACATTACAGTAATCTAGGCATGATTAAAAGTTATACAGGAGGTTTAGAATAGATTATGATAGGCACTGACACACTTATATAAGGGTTTTATTATATGCAATTTTTTATTTGGATAAGAAGTGGTGGAAATGATTAACAGTGTAAGATGAGGAACATCTGTACTTAAACGATAATTAAATATACATTCCATAGGGAAGTAACATTATAGAAAAATATCAAGATGTTCATTTTCAATGAAGCAAAATATAACACGGACTCTTACCTCTGAGTGACGCATGCTCTTCCTCCTCGCCCTCAGCCTGTAGCTGATTGCTGGCACCTGCGACAACCATGCCACACTAGTTATTAACACTTCCTCTTCTATAAACAATAACTGGATTGCTTAAAAGATTTTCTGAGACCTAACACTGATAACATTTAAGAACACATAATTATTTAATTTGAAAGAGACATAGAGCTTACCTGAAGATTTTGAAGGGGATCCAACTTTTATAATAATATTTAAGAGAAAAAAGCCCAATATGTGTTCTGTATTTAGAATATAGCATTACTGATTATAGTTACTGAAAAAAGCTGTGCAAGGCAATACAAGGGAGAAATAGCACTTGCTATACAATATTATAAAGAAGAAAATTTGTATGGAAAATTCATCTGATTATCAGGGATTTTAGCAGCAAGATAGGTGACGATGGAAATATAAAATAATGGATCATGTAAAGAGGAGTCTAAATTTATTCATATTTACAAGGCAAGTCAATTAATCTAACTAAACCTATCCTAGACAATGGTCGCAAATCTCCTTGTAAAGAGGGTGGATGAGAAAAAGCACACACAGTCACCAGAAGCCAAACATGCTTTGAACAATCCTCTCAGCACCCTGGGGATAAAGGGTTACCACAATTCCCACCAACAACCCCACTTAGAACACTAGAGGGTAAGTGAGTAAGGATCTTCTGCCTAACTTAACAATTTATAGGGGCTATAAAGAATTTATCATCTGAGAGTTACTCATCTTTGCAAGAACCAAAATAATTATTCATTCCTTCTCTGTAAGAAAAGTAATAGACACATGCATAAACGCCCTTAACCCTTTCCCTACAGTCTGTGAATGAATTAATTACAACTCAGTGCAGGGCAAAGGCAGCCACGCCTTAAAGAAAAAATTTTGTACAGCCTCCCTTGACATCTAACTGGCTATAGAATAATTCAAGTACCTCTCAGCTGGTTAAAACTTTAACTCTATGTATGGCATCATGTCTCCAAATGCCAGATATCGATTTCCTTTTCACTTCCACTCAAAGGAATGGAGCGCATTTTGAAATTATTAGATTGGCAAATACGTCGTACTTGCAACTGACCCCCAAGTGAGAGATACATCCATTTGTTGTCTGATTCGCAGGTAAAGGGTTAAAAGTATGTTGGTCGGTAATGGATCAAAAAATTAATCATGCTTAAGAAAGTACATTTAATAAAAAAAATAAAATCTTAATATAATGAAAAGTTTAAAATCACAAGAGCAATTTAAATTCATCTGGTAAGAAGACAAATATAAGTGACTACATCTCAATATCAGACCGCAAAATTCTGTAAGCTAAAATCATTATCAAAGCGTGAAATTCAAAATGTCTGAAGGTGTGGGAGAGAATCAATAAAAATTCAGAGAAAATAGGCTTAGTTGCTTAAAGGAATATAAATAAAAATATTTATGTTGTATGCTTTTACTACACCAGTATGGGGTACAGATATCATATAACTTACCTGGAGTAAACTGGAAAGGCATGGGCGAGTCCAAAACATCTTCAGCATTGTCCAAAGTTAGCGAGGGTGCTGAGACTTGTGGACTTGCAGCGTCTCCCCTGTTATAACAAACACCATTTGTAAATTCATTACAACTTAAAATGAGATAAACCATACGAAATGATATCCTGTTTTATGCTATATGTTTTAGGTGTCACTATTAATCCCCATTCAAATGGGGGTGGTCAAAGACATGTCGGAGAAGGGGAATTAAGGCTGGGTTTTATGTCATTGTTAATGCTCATTTGCATGGTGGTGGTCACAGACAGGTTGGAGCTGGGAAAGTAAGGCTGGATGCCCTTCCTAACACCCCTGCAGAGGGACTGAGCAATGGTCTATCACTTTCTAAGTTGAGGACTCTAACCCTGCACAACATCGATCCCCTAAACCATATTATAGAATATACTGCTTCATGATATATGTATGTATGCCTTTTTGTGTGTCACTATTAATTCCCATTCACATAGGGGTGGAAAGAGACATGTCAGAGATGAGGAAAATAGGCTGGATGCCCTTCCTGACATTCTGCAGTGAGCGTCAGCTGTTTCTCAACTTGCAAAACTCTACCACAGATTTACTGCGGCCCTTCACTTTGAAGTATCAATAACCAACATTTAAAAAATACCCTTAAAAGTAATTATACTCATTATCTGCCATAGTGGAAACTAAAAACTTATGAGTTTACTATTTTACCTTGAATACTTTTGAAGTACATCAAGGCCAGAGTCTAAACTAGCCCTCTTGTAGGTATCAACATTGGCTAAGTTAATCCCAGAATCCACAGACGGTCTTTTGATGAGCCTTCCTCTCCGGCCAGAATTGTCACTCCAGGATGAGACTGGTGAAGGGCATCCCAAGGGACGACAATGATCTTCATTGCTTATGGGTAGGTCAACGCTTAGGTGACGCTGCTTCTTGAAGTCGCATCTATATAAGATATGGGATATTTACTTCTATATAAGATATAAGATATTACTGCTTATTGGTAGGTCGACACTTAGGAGCTGCTGCTTCTTAAAGTCGCATCTACATAAAATATAAAATATTTAAATTTATATAAGATATTCACTGTTGATGGGTTAGTCGACATTTAGGTGTCACTGCATCTTGAAGTCACATCTATTTAAGATATAAATCTATATAAGATATTCACTGCTTATGGGTAGGTCAACACTTAGGCATTCCTTCTTCTTGAAGTCGCATCTATATGAGATATAATAACATCTATATAAGAAATAAGATATTCGCTGCTTATGTGTAAGTCAACAGTTAGGTGCTGCTGTTTCTTTAAGTCGCATCTGTCTAAGATACAAGTTACAAGATATTTAATTCTATATAACATATAAGATATTTACATACTCACATTTAAAACAATGATTCACTCACCAATAACAATGTAAAAATCTTAATGATAGTTCACTGAAAATTGTGCCTAAGCATTTAACTTTGCATTCCAGAGAGAGAGAGAGAGATTGTTTGTGCGTGTGTGTGTGTGATTACCTAAATGTGCTTATGGGAAAGAGCCCACAGCTCATAACATCCCGTCTCCCGTTCGGTTCCATTTTGTACTTAGTGATACTTATCATACTTGTCCTTAAAACTATGGATTGATTAGCATTAACTACCTCATCTCTTAGCGAATTCCAATTATCAACTACTCTTACACTAAAAAAGTACTTCCTTATTTCCCGCAAAGAAGTTTTCTTACGAAGCTTCAAACTATGACCTCTAGTTCTAGTGCCAGCCATATCAAAATATCAATCCCTATCCACTCTGTCATAACCATGAAGGAATTTAAAAACCGTCACGATATTCCCCCTCATTCTTCAAGCTTCGAGTGATAGAAAGTCTAATACCCTCAGCCTCTCATCATAACTGAAATTGCGTATTTCTGGCACCAGTTTCATGGCATGTCTTTGATCTTTTTCCAGCTTAACTACGTGCTCTTTCAAGTGCGGATTCCAAAAGGGGACTGCATATTCAAGCTATGGCCTCACATGTTACATAAATATTTCTGAACATTTCCTTGTCCATGTCCCTGAAGGCTGTACTGTACAGTATCTGTATGTAACAGTTTACATACTATTCAGTAATGTTAATTTAAAAGGTTAGTATTTAGATTAGTTTAAGTATTTTCCTATGTGGTTTGAATTTTTTCGAACCGTGTTATATTATTATACTGTACAGTACATGTCTACTGTACTCTAGAGTACCTGTATATGACAGTGTATATATTATTCATTAATGTTAATTCTAAAGTTTATTATTAATATTAGTTTAAGTATTTTGCTATGCACTTTACAATACAGATATTTTTATGAATACTGTACAAGTGTTGTTTCATAATACTGTACAGTACTTACTTTTACTTTTTACTTTTTGTGGTTTATACCCTCCTGTAGAAGGCTTCGCCTCCTCTCTGGTAGGTAGATTGTGTTAATTTTAAAGTTTAGGAATAGTATTAAGATTAGTTTTAGTAATTTTTTAAGAACCAATAGGAACACAGAGTTTTTTTATGTTTTAGATGATTTATTTTCTACATAGGTTGGGAGAACCAGGTTCTAATCTAAGTGAATTTCGACTTATGTCGATTTTCGACTTAAGTCAGCTGTCAGGAACGGTACCCTAACGTTATCTGAAGACTCCCTGGATATATATAGTATGTATGTATGTATGTATGTATGTATGTATGTATGTATGTATGTATGTATGTATGTGATTACCTAATTGTGATTACCTAATTGTGTTTACGGGAAAGAGCCCAAAGCTCGTATCTTCCCGTCTCCTCATCGGTTCCATTTTTAGACTTAGTGATACTTATCGTACCTGTCCTTAAAACTATGGATTGAGATAGCATTAACTACCTCCTCGCTTAGCGAATTCCAATTATCAACTACTCTTACACTGAAAAAGTATTTCCTTACATCCTGCAAACAAGTTTTCTTACGAAGCTTCAAACTATGACCTCTAGTTCTAGAGCCAGCCATATCGAAATATCGATCCCTATCCACTCTATCATAACCATGAAGGAATTTAAAGACTGTCACCATATCCCCCCTTACTCTTCTAGCTTCGAGTGATGGCAAGTCTAATTCCCTCAGCCTCTCATCATAACCGAGATTGCGTATTTCTGGCACCAGTTTCGTGGCATGTCTTTGAACTTTTTCAAGCTTAGCTATGTGCTTTTTCAAGTGCGGATTCCAAAAGGGGGCTGCATATTCGAGTTTTGGCCTCACATAGGTTACATAAATATTTCTGAACATTTCCTTGTCCATGTGCCTGAAGGCTACCCTTACATTTGATAAGAATGCATATGCTGCCCTTACTACGCCATTTATATGTATTTCTGGAGACAAATCTGCCTGTATGTTTACTCCTAGATCTCTCTCATTTTCTGTCTCTTGAAGTTGTACTCCAGCCACCGAGTAGTCAAGCTTGGGCCTTCTTGCACTTGTACCCATTCTCATTACCTTACATTTTGAGGTATTGAATTTCATTAGCCACTTTTCTGACCACTCATGCAGATTATTTAGATCCTCCTGAAGTTCTCTACCATTGTTCTCGTTTTTTACTTTCTTCACAATCTTTGCATCATCTGCAAACATATTCATGAATGAATTTACAGACTCTGGTAGGTCATTTACATATACAAGGAACAAAAGTGGCCCTAAAACTGAACCCTGTGGAACTCCACTACTAACTCTTCTCCATTCAGACACTGAGTGTCTTACTCTAACCCTCTGTTCCCTTCCTTCTAAGTAAGTTTTTATCCATTCCAAGACATTTCCACCTATTCTAGCCATTGATTTCAGCTTCCTAATAAGTCTCCCATGTGGAACAGTGTCAAACGCTTTCTGGAAGTCTAGGAATATGCAATCTGCCCAGCCCTCTCTTTCCTGTAAGATTTGGCTTACCTCATCATAAAATTCTAATAAGTTTGTTACTGTTGATCTTCCTTCTCTGAAGCCATGTTGCCTCACTGACAAAAAGTTGAAGGATTCCAAGTGAAGAGAGATGTTTCCTTAGTAGTTTCTCCATAAGTTTGCAAACTATGCTGGTCAAGGAAACTGGTCTATAGTTCAGAGCCGTATCCCTCCTTCCCTTTTTGAAGATAGGTATCACATTTGCTTGTTTCCAGCATCTTGGAATCTCCCCCGACTCCAGTGACTCCTTAAATATGATACTTAGTGCCACTGATATTGTGTTTGCGCATTTTTTAAGCACATGAGGGGATATGTCATCAGGACCTGTAGCTTTATGAACATCTAAATCCATCAGCGCTTTGCATACCTCTGTGGCTGTAAGGTTGATGTTCTCTAATACCGGTCCTTGAGCTTCTATCACTGCAATCTGAGGGGGTGGGGTATTTTCTACAGTAAATACTGACTGAAACTCCTTGTTCAATTCTTTGCAGATCTCTTCGTCCGTCTCAGTGATGCTTCCATCCGCTCTCTTTAGCCTTAAAACCTGTTCTTTTACCTTCAGTTTTCCTCTGATAAAGCTGTGGAAAAGCTTGGGATTTTCTTTAGCCTTCCTGGTGATGTCCCTCTCATAATCTCTCTGCCTCTCTCCTTTTACTTAGGTAGTCATTTCTTGCTCTTTTGTAGGTTTGCCAGGTATTTATGTTTTTTCTCCTCCTATACCTTTTCCAGCATTTGTCTCTCCACTCCTTAGCTCTTTTACACCCATTATCGAACCATTTCTCTCTGGCATGAATTACACCTACTTTGGTGACAGGTATGCAGCAATCTACTATCTTCCCATATTTCTCACAAAAGATGTCATACATTTCTTGTACAGATTTGTTGTAAAATAAGGTTCTCCAGTCAATAACTGCAAAAAGCTCATTCATTTTGATGTAATCTCCTTTCGGATAGTTCCTCCTCATGTCCTCAGTGCCTCTACTCTCAGGAAGAATGTCTTCAATGATATACTCCATCAACAACACACAGTGGTCACTCTTTCCAATTGGTGGTTCATACTCAATATTTTCAATATCCAACACATTATCTGTGAACACTAGATCAAGTAGTGATGGCTCATCCCCACCCCTGGCCCTTGTTGGTTCCATTACATGTTGGTGTAGGAAATTCCCTTGTACGCAATCTAGGAATCTTGCCCCAAATGAGTCCTCACCACTGTGTGGGTCAAGATTTATCCAATCTATCTCTTTATGATTAAAGTCTCCCATAATCAAAATCCTACATTTTTTCTCCCGTGCCATGTTAACAACTGAGTTTATGACTTCAATCGTACCTATATGACTTTCCTCATAAATTTCAAGCCTATTTTGGTTCCTTGGTGGGTTGTATACAACAGTTATTATAATGCTCTCTGACCCAGTATTTATGCGAGCAACAAGAAATTCCCTGAACTCACTTTCTATAGCCAAGTTTATTTCTTCAACTTGAATCCTCTCACTTATGAGCAGTGCTATCCCTCCACCAGTCCTCTCAGATCTTTCGACCCTTAGTATTCTGAAGCCCTTAGGAAAAACTGTGACACTGTTTATGTCCTCACTCAACTTAGTCTCTGTAATTGCTACTATATCTGCCTTACTGTTGTGAATCCTATTTTTTAATTCTACTGCCTTACCAGCTAATCCATCAGCATTTGTGTATAACAATCTTAATGAGGCCCCATCCCCTGATCTTCTGTCATTATCTTCTTTATCTCCCCTTTGTCTGGAAGTATTCTGTAACGAAAATTTTTCTTGTCTTCTTCATTTCTTTCATCATTTAACCTTCTTGCCTCTTGCAACAAGTTTTTGATCTTTCCCATCTCTTCCTGTGTTCTGTATCGTCTAATGAACACTTCTTTGCATTCTTGAAGGTCTTTTAGACTTTTTTTTCTCAACAATATTTCCCTACATGTTTCCCCTCTCTCAAAGGTTACTTTTGTTGGTCTCGGCTTTCCTTCCCTCGAATATTTACCTAGTTGGTGTATGTTTACAATATCCTCAGGACCACATACTACTCCAAGCTTTCTTATCAGGTCTACAACGTTAGCTTTATTTTCTTCAAGTCTCCCCTGCCATGTTGGCTCCTGGGATTCACTTATGCCTGAGATTACCACTGTCTTCTCCTTATCAAGTGCCTGTCTGATGAGTGGGTTTGCCCTTTCCATCACAACGTCTTTCATTTTTTCGATTACTGTCTCTTTATAGTCAACTGTTTGTATGTTTTCCAGTGCCACCACCTTTACAGCCTCTTTTACTGCCACATTTCCCTTTAGTGCATCAGCAAAGGACGTTTTCATGGCATCATTTTCCATATTCAGCTCCTGGAACTCTTTTCTGAACTGTTCAATGTTTTCCTTAATCTGAACATTCCAAGCAGCAATCTCGTCTCTCTCAGAAGAGAGCAGTGAACTAACATCTAATTCCTTTAGGTTGTCATTCAGCTGTTTGTTTTTATCTTCTTGTTTAGAAATTCTAGATTCTAGTTGACTCTTTTCCCCTTCCAGCTTCTTTATTCTTTTTTCTAGTTCCTTTCTCTCCTGCCCTTGTGCTTTATTTGCTTCCTCCAGAGATCTTATTTGTTCTCTGAGTGTTTCAATCTCTTTCATTTCTCCATCCATATTCCGAATTTTATCATCAAGGCTTATAACCATTTCCTCTAACTTCTTGATTCTCTGTTTAAGTCCCCTGATGACTACCCCTTCTCCCGACCCATGGGTGGGAGAGGTTTGGGACAGAGATGGCTTCATTTTTATGTTCTCCCTCTCACCGAATATAGAAAGAAGACGAGAAAGAGGAAAAAAAAAAAGAAAAGAGAAAAACTTCTAATTTACCTTCACACAGAATTTTTATATCTCCATATAAGTGCTATTTAGTGACTCAGTTTGTCTCCTTTCTGGTAACACACATCTTAACTTAAAAACTTGACCATGGTAATTTAAGTATAAAAAGAAAAAGAAAAACAAAAGTCAAACCTGAAGGAAAATTCGAATTTGTGTTTGAGGTGGCACCCATTTGTTTCTGCTATATTATTCTTCCTAACTGATAAACTGACTTGCTAACCAAGATATGTTATCACGGGATTAGACTTTACATTTAATTCAATATATATACAAAATAACAAAATAGTAAAAGAGAAAGCTAAAAGAAAAGCAAAAAAAATGAAGAAAATAAGACTGCTGTACTACTTGGCAACTTAACTCAGTACTGTTGACAGGTGGGTATTTGGTAATTTTTTTTTTTCTTTTATTATTCAATTTTTTCGTGTATCAAACTAACTAACTAGTTAATATAAATGGGAAGGATACTGATTTTAACAATATATAGAACCACAGGATCAGGTAAACGGCTTAAGAGCTTTCCCCAGTTTACACAAAAAATTAGGTAATGTGATGTGATGGCTCCACCTCTGGCAACTCTTCTAGATTTCCCTCAAGGCAGAACTGGACGGCAGCTTCTCTCTCTTCCTCACGAAAAAGTTCTCAATTTTTTTCCTTTAATATGAACAGTCTCGTCTTACAACAAATATAAGTTTTTGTACTCACAATACTCTGCAGGATTTCAGATTTATGGAAATTATGGTAAAGTTTTCCACTAAGCACTTAGTCACTCGAAACAGTTAAAAATTTAAGAGGAGCAATTCCGTGTGTCACTGAACGTGCGGTATGTATGTATGTATGTATGTATGTATGTATGTATGTATGTATGTGATTACCTAATTGTGATTACCTAATTGTGTTTACGGGAAAGAGCCCAAAGCTCGTATCTGTATGTATGTATGTATGTATGTATGTATGTATGTATGTATGTATGTATGTATGTATGTATGTATGTATGTATGTATGTATGTATGTATGTATTATATATATATATATATATATATATATATATATATATATATATATATATATATATATATATATATACTGTATATATGGAAGGAAAAGCCCATTAAATAAAACAACGTAAATATATATATATATATATATATATATATAAATAAAGTACTTATTAATTTCGCGACCTAAGCTGGTCACCTTCTCAAAGTACAATCATGATTGTACTTTGAAAAGGTGACCAGCTTAGGTCACGAAATTAATAAGTACTTTATATATATATATATATTTTCGTTGTTTTATTTAATGGGCTTTTCCTTCCATTTTAGACTGTATGTTAACAGTTCAGTGTTATTACTGTATATATATATATATATATATATATATATATATATATATATATATATATATATATATATATATATATATATATATATATATATATATATATATATATATATATATATATATATACTATATATATATATATATATATATATATATATATATATATATATATATATATATATATATATATATATATATATATATATATATATATATATATATATATATATACTGTATATATATATATATATATATATATATATATATATATATATATATATATATATATATATATATATATATATATATATATATATATATATATATATATATATATATATATATATATATATATATATATATACTGCATATATATATATATATATATATATATATATATATATATATATATATATATATATATATATATATATATATATATATATATATATATATATATAATATATATATATATATATATATATATATATATATATATATATATATATATATATTATATATATATATATATACTGTATATATATATATATATATATATATATATATATATATATATATATATATATATATATATATATATATATATATATATATATATATATATATATATATATATATATATATATATATATATATATATATATATATATATATATATATATATATATATATATATATATATATATATATATATATATATATATATATATATATATATATATATATATGTATGTATATATATATGTGATTACCTAATTGTGATTACCTAATTGTGTTTACGGGAAAGAGCCCAAAGCTCGTATCTTCCCGTCTCCTGATCGGTTCCATTTTATACTTAGTCATACTTATCATACCTGTCCTTAAAACTATGGATTGAGATAGCATTAACTACCTCCTCGCTTAGCCAATTCCAATTATCAACTACTCTTACACTGAAAAAGTATTTCCTTACATCCTGCGAAGAAGTTTTCTTACCAAGCTTCAAACTATGACCTCTAGTTCTAGAGCCAGCCATATCAAAATATCGATCCCTATCCACTCTATCATAACCATGAAGGAATTTAAAGACTGTCACCATATCCCCCCTCACTCTTCTAGCTTCGAGTGTGTATATATATATATATATATATAATATATATATATATATATATATATATATATATATATATATATATATATATATATATATATATATATATATATATATATATATATATATATATATATATATATTTTCCGGTTTTACGTCACGGACTCCCTTATCAACCAAGGGCTAGGACGGTTGCCTTCTTGCGAAGGACTTGGTTTTGGCAGATGTAATCCTTACGCTGAGTGCATGCCTTTGCTAACCTCAGACCGTGACGGGGCGCGAACCCTCGACCTGACGCCTCAGAGTCGGAGACGCTACCGACTGAGCCACGGCGACTACATATATATATATATATATATATATATACATATATATATATATATATATATATATATATATATATATATATATATATATATATATATATATATATATATATATATATATATATATATATATATATACAGTGTTGCCTCACTTATCGCGGTAGTTCGGTTCCGGGACCTGGCGCGAACCAGGAAATCCGCGAAGTAGGATCCGCCTATATGTACATAGATATTTTAATATATTTTTACGTTTACACTGTATAAACCCTCCCTGCACTGTTAAAAAACACCCTTTACATTATAAATAACAGCAAGCAACGTAAATTTTCATGAAAGTGATAGATAAAATTACGGTGAATGAAGTGATAATGACGTGACATACATACTCATTTACAATTATTTTTTCGTTTACGTACTGTATAAACCCTCCCTGCACTGTTAAAAAAACACCCTTTACATTATAAATAACAGCAAGCAACGTAAATTTTTATGAAAGTGATAGATAAAATTACGGTGAATGAGGTGATAATGACGTGACATACATACTCATTTACAATTATTTTTTCATTTACGTACTGTATAAACCCTCCCTGCACTGTTAAAAAACACCCTTTACATTATAAATAACAGCAAGTAACGTAAATTCTTATGAAAGTGATAGATAAAATTACGGTGAATGAGGTGATAATGGCGTGACATACATACTCATTTACAATTATTTTTTCGTTTACGTACTGTATAAACCCTCCCTGCACTGCTAAAAAAACACCCTTTACATTATTAATAACAGCAAGCAACGTAAATTTTTATGAAAGTGATAGATAAAATTACGGTGAATGAGGTGATAATGACGTGACATACATACTCATTTACAATTATTTTTTCGTTTACGTACTGTATAAACCCTCCCTGCACTGTTAAAAAACACCCTTTACATTATAAATAACAGCAAGCAACGTAAATTTTTATGAAAGTGATAGATAAAATTACGGTGAATGAGGTGATAATGACGAGACATACATACTCATTTACAATTATTTTTCCGTTTACATACTGCATAAACCCTCCCTGCACTGTTAAAAAAACACCCTTTACTTTATAAATAACAGCAAGCAACGTAAATTTTTATGAAAGTGATAGATAAAATTACGATGAATGAGGTGATGATGACGTGACACACATACTCATTTACAATTATTTTTTCGTTTACGAACTGTATAAACCCTCCCTGCACTGTTAAAAAACATCCTTTACATTATAAATAAGAGCACGCAACGTAAATTGCAATAAAAAAAATTAAAATACTGAAAAAATAAATTTTCAATATTTTAATATTTTTGCGTATACCCATAAAATAAAATAATGATTTATCCAAAAAAAAAACGCGATAGAGTGAGAACGCGAACCAAGAAGCGCGAATAACCGAGGTAACACTGTATATATATATATATATATATATATATATATATATATATATATATATATATATATATATATGTATGTATGTATGTATGTATGTATGTATGTATGTATGTATGTATGTATGTATGTATGTATGTGTATATATATATATATATATATATATATATATATATATATATATATATATATATATATATATATATATATATATATATATATATATATATATATATATATATATATATATATATATATATATATATATATATATATATATATATATATATATATATATATATATATATATATATATATATATGTATGTATGTATGTATGTATATATATATATATATGTATATATATATATATATATATATATATATATATATATATATATATATATATATATATATATATATATATATATATATATATATATATATATATATATATATATATATATATATATATATATATATATATATATATATGTATATATATATGTATATATATATGTATATATATATGTATATATATATATATATATATATATATATATATATATATATATATATATATATATATATATATATATATATATATATATATATATATATATATATATATATATATATATATATATATATATATATATATATATATATATATATGTATGTATATGTATATGTATATATATATATATATATATATATATATATATATATATATATATATATATATATATATATATATGTATATGTATATATATATATATATATATATATATATATATATATATATATATATATATATATATATATATATATATATATATATATATATATATATATATATATATATATATATATATATATATATATATATATATATATATATATATAGTATGTATGTATGTATGTATGTATGTATGTATGTATGTATGTATGTATGTATGTATGTATGTATGTATGTGATTACCTAATTGTGATTACCTAATTGTGTTTACGGGAAAGAGCCCAAAGCTCGTATCTTCCCGTCTCCTGATCGGTTCCATTTTTAGACTTAGTGATACTTATCATACCTGTCCTTAAAACTATGGATTGAGGTAGCATTAACTACCTCCTCGCTTAGCGAATTCCAATTATCAACTACTCTTACACTGAAAAAGTATTTCCTTACATCCTGCAAACAAGTTTTCTTCCGAAGCTTCAAACTATGACCTCTAGTTCTAGAGCCAGCCATATCGAAATATCGATCCCTATCCACTCTATCATAACCATGAAGGAATTTAAAGACTGTCACCATATCCCCCCTTACTCTTCTAGCTTCGAGTGATGGCAAGTCTAATTCCCTCAGCCTCTCATCATAACCGAGATTGCGTATTTCTGGCACCAGTTTCGTGGCATGTCTTTGAACTTTTTCAAGCTTAGCTATGTGCTTTTTCAAGTGCGGATTCCAAAAGGGGGCTGCATATTCGAGTTTTGGCCTCACATAGGTTACATAAATATTTCTGAACATTTCCTTGTCCATGTGCCTGAAGGCTACCCTTACATTTGATAAGAATGCATATGCTGCCCTTACTACGCCATTTATATGTATTTCTGGAGACAAATCTGCCAATATGTTTACTCCTAGATCTCTCTCATTTTCTGTCTCCTGAAGTTGTACTCCAGCCACCGAGTAGTCAAGCTTGGGCCTTCTTGCACTTGTACCCATTCTCATTACCTTACATTTTGAGGTATTGAATTTCATTAGCCACTTTTCTGACCACTCATGCAGATTATTTAGATCCTCCTGAAGTTCTCTACCATTGTTCTCGTTTTTTACTTTCTTCACAATCTTTGCATCATCTGCAAACATATTCATGAATGAATTTACAGACTCTGGTAGGTCATTTACATATACAAGGAACAAAAGTGGCCCTAAAACTGAACCCTGTGGAACTCCACTACTAACTCTTCTCCATTCAGACACTGAGTGTCTTACTCTAACCCTCTGTTCCCTTCCTTCTAAGTAAGTTTTTATCCATTCCAAGACATTTCCACCTATTCTAGCCATTGATTTCAGCTTCCTAATAAGTCTCCCATGTGGAACAGTGTCAAACGCTTTCTGGAAGTCTAGGAATATGCAATCTGCCCAGCCCTCTCTTTCCTGTAAGATTTGGCTTACCTCATCATAAAATTCTAATAAGTTTGTTACTGTTGATCTTCCTTCTCTGAAGCCATGTTGCCTCACTGACAAAATGTTGAAGGATTCCAAGTGAAGAGAGATATGTTTCCTTAGTAGTTTCTCCATAACTTTGCAAACTATGCTGGTCAAGGAAACTGGTCTATAGTTCAGAGCCGTATCCCTCCTTCCCTTTTTGAAGATAGGTATCACATTTGCTTGTTTCCAGCATCTTGGAATCTCCCCCGACTCCAATGACTCCTTAAATATGATACTTAGTGCCACTGATATTGTGTTTGCGCATTTTTTAAGCACATGAGGGGATATGTCATCAGGACCTGTAGCTTTATGAACATCTAAATCCATCAGCGCTTTGCATACCTCTGTGGCTGTAAGGTTGATGTTCTCTAATACCGGCCCTTGAGCTTCTATCACTGCAATCTGAGGGGGTGGGGTATTTTCTACTGTAAATACTGACTGAAACTCCTTGTTCAATTCTTTGCAGATCTCTTCGTCCGTCTCAGTGATGCTTCCATCCGCTCTCTTTAGCCTTAAAACCTGTTCTTTTACCTTCAGTTTTCCTCTGATAAAGCTGTGGAAAAGCTTGGGATTTTCTTTCGCCTTCCTGGTGATGTCCCTCTCATAATCTTTCTCTGCCTCTCTCCTTTTACTTAGGTAGTCATTTCTTGCTCTTTTGTAGGTTTGCCAGGCATTTATGTTTTTTCTCCTCCTATACCTTTTCCAGCATTTGTCTCTCCACTCCTTAGCTCTTTTACACCCATTATCGAACCATTTCTCTCTGGCATGAATTACACCTACTTTGGTGACAGGTATGCAGCAATCTACAATCTTCCCATATTTCTCACAAAAGATGTCATACATTTCTTGTACAGATTTGTTGTAAAATAAGGTTCTCCAGTCAATAACTGCAAAAAGCTCATTCATTTTGATGTAATCTCCTTTCTGATAGTTCCTCCTCATGTCCTCAGTGCCTCTACTCTCAGGAAGAATGTCTTCAATGATATACTCCATCAACAACACACAGTGGTCACTCTTTCCAATTGGTGGTTCATACTCAATATTTTCAATATCCAACACATTATCTGTGAACACCAGATCAAGTAGTGATGGCTCATCCCCACCCCTGGCTCTTGTTGGTTCCATTACATGTTGGTGTAGGAAATTCCCTTGTACGCAATCTAGGAATCTTGCCCCAAAGGAGTCCTCACCACTGTGTGGGTCAAGATTTATCCAATCTATCTCTTTATGATTAAAGTCTCCCATAATCAAAATCCTACATTTTTTCTCCCGCGCCATGTTAACAACTGAGTTTATGACTTCAATCGTACCTATATGACTTTCCTCATAAATAAATGTATGTATGTATGTATGTATGTATGTATGTATGTATGTATGTATGTATGTATGTATGTATGTATGTATGTATGTATGTATGTATGTATGTATGTATGTATATATATATATATATATATATATATATATATATATATATATATATATATATATATATATATATATATATATATATATATATATATATATATATATATATACACACACACACAAGGGGTGCTCGACGTACGTCAGAGTTCCCTTCCTGAAACGGGATGTCACCCGAATTTCAGCTCAAGTCAGAATACAGTACACCTAAATCAGCACCTATGCTAATGCAGTAGTAAACTTTCTCCCTTTTCCATGCATATTACTATCTCTAATTTCACTTCCATGGCAGTGACTTTCCTTTTCTTGCCAACAGAAGAATCAACTTTACACTTGGGAGAAAAATACAGGCCAAAAATGATCAGAAAATGAAAAAGCAAGATAATTTATGGGAGATGCACTGTAACCACGGAACATCATAACTTGAGGACATCGTAAACCGAGGACTTCCAATATATATATATATATATATATATATATATATATATATATATATATATATATATATATATATATATATATATATATATATATATATATATATATATATATATATATATATATATATATATATATATATATATATATATATATATATATATATATATATATATATATATATATATATATTTTTTTTTTTTTTTAATTTATTTATTTATTTATTTTTTTTCTCCCTCCTCTAAAGGATTAGCAAACACGCTACTTAAATTAAAAACAGCTATGCACAACAACACATACCTTCGTGGTGAGGGGCGTAAGAACACATCAGGCGATTGATGAGTAGTTCCCGAAAGGGTGAAAGCTGAAGCAGCTGCAGGGGCTGTGGAAGTGGAGGAGGATGCTGTTGAAGTGGAAGCAGAGAGCTGAGTGTTAGAGGAGGGTGAAGAGAGAGACATGTGCAGACTCTCAATACTAGAAGAGGTTTGACTTCTCTGTCTCTCTAATTGTTGAAGCTCCTCAGCTAATACAAGATGACCTGAAAATAATGGCTTCAATAGTGCAGATTCTTAAAAATGAAATCATTTAAAAACCTTAAACAATATTTACAGGCGCTTATTAATAATTCTCACTGTACGTGTCAATATTAGTACCCTATGAGGAGGCAGACACTGTAAGTCTGGATGCCCTTCCTAACACCCCACGGTTGGCTAGACTGCAGGTTTGTCAAGTTTAATTTGAGTATTTTAGCCACTTACTGGTGCTACGTATTGATGAAGTTATTTACAATCTGAACAAAGTACTGTAATGCTTCAGTCAGACAGTTTACAAGCAGAAATGCTAAAGCAAGTGACTATTATATTGTTTCAAAGAGTTCCTAACAGCAGTGATTTTTTGCTATGAGATTCAGTGGTAAAAAGGTACTGTATTATGAACATAAATATATCTGTGTGGACTCAGATTCTTTTGTGGGATCCACAGTAAGGAAATGAAAACTTACATGTGCCTAAAAAGTGAACAAATAAAGTATATATGAACACCAAGAAAAATCCTTTGCTGAAATCAGAAATTGCTAGTAATGTCTCTATATACGAGCCATAATCACCTTTCTAAGGGGAGTGGCTGAGTCAAAGCAAAAAAGCTGGACTCTATGTGGGAGGAAAATACAGAGGAGGGGATTCCCATTTCCCTCACTCTGCCCTATTTAGTCAACTTTAATGAAATGCAGGGTAATACAGAGGAGGTATTCTTCCTCTCCAACAACTAACTAAATAATCTGCATCCCTTGCGGTAAGGAGGAGAGAAAAAAGGGAAATAGAAAACTGGTAATTCCTCCCTCCAAGAATTTCTCTCCATGATGCAAGACATGCACTGAAGACTTTGTTCAATATCCTGTATTTCTTTAAAAGCCCTTATTAATAATAGTTCATGGAACTGATATGGTGGACTTCAATTGGGATTTAAAGAAGGTATTTTTTAGTGTTTCTTTTGTACCAACATCGGTTTGTTTGTCTTTTCCTTACTTTGTATAGGGTACATATGATCTTAGCTTTAAAAAAGGAAAAAAAATCTTTATATCCACAGTGTGGTATGGCATTACATGACATACGAAAACAAAACATACTTCATTTGTCACATCAATCCAAACAATAAATATCTCACCGTTCAATTTTGCACACGCCAAGGGAGTTTGCCCAAGCTGATTCTTCGAGTGCAAAGCCTGGACGTTCCAGCGGTATAACAGCAAAGCCGTGTCCCTGTGTCCTCTTGAACAGGCCCAGCTAAGAGGAGTACATCCTCTGGAATCCTGACGGAGAGCGTCCACTTCACATTCAAGCACCAAGGACGGATTTTCTTCCCGCCAACGTAACAATGATACAATTAACCTATGAGTAAAAGGGAGTATTAAGAATCAATTGAACGTCTATACTCCATTACAAAATATTACAAGCTGCTTAAGTGTTACTATTAATCCCCATATTGGGGGTGGACACTGGCAACTTCGAGCTGGGAAAGTAAGGCTGGGGGCCATCCTAATTCTTTGCAGTGGGATCGAATGCAGGTCTATCATCTCCAATATCAAGCATTCTACCACTACACTATTACTGTTTGCTTTTTAGGAGTCACTATCAATCCCCATTATGGGGGTGGTCACAGACAGGTTGGAACTGGGAGATAAAGGCTGGATGCTCTTCCTGATGCCCCACAGTGGGCTCGACTGCAGGTCTGTCACTTCCTAAATTTGAGTGCCCTGATCACTATGCTACCATAGTCACCATCAAATGTTACAAGTAAAATTATGCATAATAAACTCCAGACATCCATCCCTCTGAAATTTTCCTCCCTGTTAAGACAGAGTCCACCTGGCCAAGACGTGAAGAAGGAATCACCCAGCTCTTTCGAGCTCTCACATGAAACTGGATGACTATGTCAATGATGCCTTTCCAGCATGTGAAACATCACCAGATATAATCAAACATATCACTGAAGACTGTACAGCTCACAAGCACATATGCCAACTACACGACATACACACCCTGAGAGCTCAGTGGGAAAGTCCAGGATCTGCAGCAGCCTTCCTTAGAGACTTGGGGCAGTTTGGCCAGGTAGATCAGGGAACAACAACAAGTGAAGTAACTAGAAAAATAAATCTATTTTACATACCTTGAATACCCAAGCATGGCAGCTAAATGGAGAAGAGTAAGCCCATGGAGCTCTGGTAAACCTGAAGCAAATCCTTGATCCATGCTCAACCACTGTTTACTACTCATTCTCTGGCAGTAAAAGACAACACGCTCCTGCAATAAACATAGTCATTTTTAAGATCTGTAAGTCATGCATTCGTAGGAAGTTCTGTATTTGTACGAAGTTATTAAAAGACAACAGTAATTCTTCCCAGAGCAACTAAAAATAGACATGAGCATCAGATGGGGTAGAATGAAGCCCTGTTGCCTAATTAAATTTTTTTTTTTTTTTGGAAGTAGAAGTTTAGCACAAAGAGTGATGATGATATGAAGTAGTTTAAATAATACTGATTCTTATTTTTTGATGATATTTTTAAAACTAACAAGTCCGTAAAGCTACTTTTCTGAAATCCTCAGGTGAAGTAAAACAATTCAGAATGTAAACATCTGGCTCAGAGCACGGCAGTCTAACATCCATGGCCCATAAGAGTTAACATTACTAGGCTGAGAATTCTAGACAACCAAACGCTAGTCGCATAAGTAAGAGAATTACGATTACTACAACAAACTGTGAGTGCCATAAAGAAAGGGACATGTGTACAAATGTTACAAGGTCCATCAAGTTAAGCAAAGTTAGTCGTACCTCAAAGTTATGAGCTTTGTGCATCATGACGTCACTTTCGTAATTGGAGGGGCTCTTCTGGCTGTCGGGGCAAACTTGGACCCTAGTTTCCATGGTTTCTAACCTCTGGAGGAGTGTAAATTTGAGGAGGTGTTCATCTTGCTCCCGCACAACCTGCTCCTACGAAACAACAAATTTAAAGTTAATTTGATGCACCTAATTGAAAATATCAGAGGGCAAATTTAGGACTACAATAATAATGATAATACTGTAATAACAATAATGAACTGCAATAATATTATTAGTGTAATAATAATAATACTATTAATATTAATAATAATAATAATAGTAATAAATGGAGGTATTTCAAGGTTTAAAGTCACAAGTTAATCTAGCAGCAAAATTTGATGTTTATTCTTATGACACGAGAAAATAAATGCTGAACACATTACAGCGGTAGATACTTCAGAGATGACTTACTTCCTTTACTTTACTTTCATCGGATGGAGGCTGTTTGTACTCAAATATCACAGAATTGGAGATAACAAAACCTTCACAGGCAACTTGAAGAGTGACTAAGCCAACTTCGTGTGCTGATGGGGAAAAGAAGCGAACTAGAGGAATGTTCAAAATCTATATACGTAATAGTTCACACACTTAATAGTCAAATTATTATTTATATATTAAGAAATTCACTATCTACTCTTCTTATTGCATTTATCAGTGCTGGACATCTCTTAAAAAATATTGGTTCTGAAGACTTGTTTAACCAGTCATTAATATTATAAATTTCTTTTGAATATTACTCCAACTGCATATAATTAACATAACAAAGTACATAACTCATCTAGTGAAATAAACAACTTCAATGTAAAGCTGTTGCTTCCACAATTCTATTTCCATGATGCAAATAACTGTATATGAATGCATACAAAGATTTTAGACAAAAGTTTCATAATTTCCACGTAGCAAAAATCTTTGTCTTCCACAATTCTATATCAATCACGAAAATACTATACAGACACTCCCCAACTTACGTACAAGTTAGGTTCCAGAAGTCTGTTCGTAAGTAGAATTGTTCGTAAGTTGTGTTTAGGGAAAAAGTACTGTACAGTACATACATATGCAGTATTGCACAGTCCTTAGGCTAGACACTCAACTACTACATAAAGTATTCAGTATTACTGAATTTTAATATTGTTCACAAGTTGATATTTTGTATGTACAGTACTGTATATATGTTGGTGAAACACCAGAGGACTGCAATTATTACAGAAAGTTCTAAGACCTTTGTTTCTGAAATCCCCCTAGAGGAGAGTGATAAACAGATTCTTCTCCCAAAGAATTAATACCTCTCTCCTCAAGAAATGTCTTCAACAACGTAGTACCTTCTGCCATGGAATATGAGCTGAGGGCACTCTTCCATTAGTGTCTTCAGAAGAGATTGTTTTGTACTTGGTGTGCCACACTGATGCTTCACCAACATATGAAATATCCATAGATTTCTTCACTACAATTTAATGCATTTCAAAACTTGGTAAATCACCAAGGCATAGCAAGTACAGAACAATCTTTGCTGAACACACTTTTCTGGAAGAAATGCTTGCACATTTTAGGAAATGGAACTTATTGGGTTTTGTCTTTTTTTATGAAATTTGTTTTCATCAAGGAATACGATGGGTAGGTTTCTTATTTGCATCTGTGAATTTAGTAACTCAGGTGTTTGTAAGTAGGGGAATATCTGTATATGAGTGCAGACACAGATTTTAGAAAAAAGTTTCAAGTTTTACCTGGACAATAACAACGTAATACACCAGACTGAACAAGAGTGGTGGCTGTGGGAACACCATCAAACAAAACAGTGTAAGGAGAGGAACTGCTGTACCACGGTCCAGTTACAAGCACCTTGACTCCGCCCTTGGATTATAGCAAGAAAAGCATAACATATGAGTATTAAGCAAACTTCCTATTCTTTTACTTATTTCAAGAGTTAATATCTATATGAGTAATTAATTTATTATATAATATTGAGAGGGTATGTTACCATACACCTGCAATAGTGAAAAAAGTCAGACTGCAAACTGAATTATTCAAGCTGACACAGATACATACCTCCGGATATGCCCATTCAGGGGAATAGTCAGTAATATTCGCAGTGTTCTCCCGGTAGTCCATCCTCGTCGTCTGTTGGCTCTGATTTGTGACGGATTTGCCACTGTTATTGGTACTGCTGCTGCTGTTACTGTTATTACTATTCAGGTTGTCTGGAGGTGATGTGTCATAGTGATCCAGGTCTGGAAAGTCACTTAGCATATCAAAAGCATCAAGATTGGCTAAGACATCATCCTCAGGTGATGTCATATCATTATCAATGAAGTCCATAGGATTGACATCAGAGGAGGAAGGTGTTTTACGACTACATGACCCTGGGGGAAGGTTTGCGGAGAGAGTCTTCTGAATGTCATCATGAGACAGATCTAAGGTATCTGAGAAAAGTTCTGATTTTTCGACCGACAACTCTGAAAGTTCTGCTTTGATACCTAAGAACGTATCTTTAGAAGGCTGTTGCTGTTGCTGTTGCTGCTGTGGTTGTTGTTGCTGTTGAGTGGTTCTGGCTTCTCCCGCTTCGAGACTAGATACAAGATTTGCGAAAGTACCCGAATCTAAAGCGAGGTTGCCATTAGTGGCATCAAGTTTAAGACTTTCCATGACATCTTGCTTGTCACCTTCACGCTTAATCAAGAGATTGGCATTATGCTGAGGTTGCTGACCTCCACCTTGCGGTGGTCCATGCGACTGCTGCTGCGGTCCATGTTGGGCAGCGTGATGCTGAAGATGGTGGTGGTGATGCGGATGATGGTGGTGAGCTGTGTGATGGAGATGCGCCACGTGGGTTGAATGCGGTACGAGCGGAGGCCCGTGGACGATGGAGGCAGCGGTAGATATCGGATGGGGCTGCCCCAGATACGATGTGAGCGTGAGGGGGCCAGCCAGTGGTGGATGTGCTGAAGGGTGATGCCCACCCCCTCCACCACTATTGAGGATGAGCAGCCCTCCCCCGCCCTGGATGTTGGACAGGTTGAGGATTAGCGGGGCTGTAGTGGTGTTCAGATTAGTATTACTGTTAGGCGTAGTATTGTTGCTGTTTGGAGAATTGTTGATGTTATTGTTGCTGTTGTTGTTATTATTATTGTTATTATTGCTGTTGTTATTGGAAGTGTTGCTGGTGGAGGGTGAGGGCTCCGGTGGGCAGGCCCCCTCCTGAGTTACGCCCTGGTACTGGGGGGTGACACACCCACCTGGCCCACTCGTTGATGATACCTGTGGGGAGCAGTAGCATGCAGCCTATGACATGCACATAGGGATAATGACCTGACCACATTGTGGTATTGACAATGGGTCACGGCAAGCCAGGGTGGACTCGTGGCAGGCTGGACATATATATTTGTATATATGTAGCCACTAACATGCTCTATATATACCAAACCCCTTTTTAACTTTACTTAAGGAGTCAAGTCAAGTGCAGAGGTTTTACATCTGCTTGAGAGTTTACCTTTCGGAAGTACAGTTTTTGGATTTATAATGAATGCAGATATCTATGACAGCTTTACTGCAGATCAGGTTTCAATGTTACTAGAAAGAGAAGCATGATCTACCAATGACTGAGATAAGTTTTTACAAAGAACATTAAATTAGTTCGTGATTTCACAGTGCTTCTCTGAAGTACCTAGACCTTAGATTAATGATATCTAATAAGAAAATAGTCCTTTATGACTTCAATATCAAAAAATTAATCTCCACATGACAAGTACGAGTATGAACTGTTGGTTTGCGGATGGTACTTCTAATGTAACTCATACTTTTATTGTAAAACAAAAATATATAAATACGAGGCACAGGCAAATCTTATGGCAAATGTATGTCATCTTTTCTCTTTCAACATGAAATAGTGACTTTTTGTTGGTACTAATATTTCCTTATAAATTTTAACATCTTAAATACTCAAGTTTTGAAGTTGTTGTTATATGAACTTTCAGTCAACTACAGACCAATGAGGTGTCAGTTTGGAAGATTTATGATTCAGAAGTAGGTACTATATTTATAATCTACATGGGAATCGCAGTAAAGAGGAGCGCATAATATATACACAGGTATCAAAGGAACTAAGCCTCAAATATCCTCGTCTAAGAGTATACAATATAGATCGAGAGAGGATCCCATAAAGGTAATAGATCTCTTCGCCAGAATGATATTTTGGCAAAATTTCTTGAAGACTTGGGATGAGCCTCCATCGTCTGTTACCTTTATGGGAGACGCTTTCTTGTTAAACCTTCCACAAGGATATTTGAGGCATAATGTTTTAAAACTTGTGTAAATGAGGCAGTCCTCTCTGATGCTTTTCCCCATATTCAGTGTCCTGAGATACTCTTTCTTTAGTATATTGAAACCGTACTCATCAAGTGGATAAAATATCAAAATGCACCCATTAGCAGACTGCACGTGTCTATGAATTTTTGGGTATGATCCTTTTCCTGACTAAATAACTGACACTTCTCAGGGCATAGGAGTTACCAAAAATATACCACCTTGCGAGCTGCATGGGTTAGTTACTATATCCGGCATGGGTTGAACGCAAAGATACATATATTCATGTGACTAATGTTGGTGTACACAGGTAAATATACAAGTATATATTCAGAATCCTTCGAAAGTAAGCATGAAATGTATAGCAAATATATACTTTTACAGTTTACCCAGTGGTTCCCAGCAGATTATAAATTACTTTACTTGTAAATAATTGCCAATACTAGATATTATACGATGTATAAATAGACAAGAGGCATTTAATAAATATATTCTTTTATAGTTTACCGAACGATTCACGAACAGATTTTAAATTACGGTACATATAAATATAGTCAAAAATTGGTAGAGGTAGGATTATTTTCAGTGTAATAATATTTTTCGCAATATGTAACTGCCTTTCTAAGTTAACACAGAGAGCACTGGAAAATTAAGTTTAAACTGGACCTCTCCTGTCCTTTATGGAGGGTATTGGATCTTTTCAAATTTTTATGGTAACTACATTGTATTAATGTGGAAGCTATGAATGATAAAGTAATGTGTAAAGCAAAATCTAAATTTAAGCTAACTCAATATATCCCTCTACAGAAAGAATCTATTGCAGTACGTATACCTAACAAGTTTGTCTTTTGAAAAAAGAAACTTTTTTCTAAGTTTTATAGATCATTAGTCACCATTAAATGGGTGGACATAGACAGGTTGGAGCTGGGGAAATAAGGCCATGTGCTCTTCCTAATGCTCACGGTGCACTTGACTGTAGATCTGTTACCTTCTGAGTCAAGTACATGTCACTATTAATCCCGATAATGGGGGTAGACACAGACAGACTAGAGCTGGGGAATTAAGGCTGGATGCCCTTTCTATCGCCCCAAAATGGGCTCGATCACAAATCTGTTGCATCTCTAGTCAAGTTCTCTAACAACAATGCAACTGCGGTCCCCTATGATAGACTCGAGAATAATTATATAACTCCCTAAATTTCGTTTTGTAAACACTCGCTTCCCAATAAATACTGCCCACACACAACAACCATTATGAAACTAGAAAACGACAAATGATTCACATAGTAATCTGCCTGGAGTTTACTTGTTCAATTTGGTTGAACTCTTTAAAAAATCTACTTTTATTAAGGTTTAGGTCATTATTTCTAAGACATTTCCTTCAGAGCAGCAACAAATATAATTTTCCATGGCAACTTTCTTTTGGCCATAAATCAATAATTTCATAGAACATCGCATATAAGAACTCATACATGCATAAACATATACAATGGCTGCAATCCCCTTGTAAGGGGGGTAGCAGAGTCAAGGTATACACATTCACCAAAAGCTACAGTAATATATATTGATCACTCCTTTAGCTCCTTGGCTATAAAAGACTGTCATAATTCATCCACACCTCCCTGCCTGAATTACTACTGACCTAAATTCAAGTGAGGGTGGACAAACAAGTTGGAGATGGGGAGTTAAGTTGGATACCCTACCTACTGCCCTCCAGTGGGCTCAAACATGGGTTTGTCACTTCCCGAATCATTCACTCTAACAACGGTGCTACTGTATTTGCCTCACAAATGACCAGACTGTATCATTAAATGACATTATAAAGAAAAACAGATCTTAATCATGATACTGAGATTTACAAATTCCTCAGATACTAAATACTATATCTGCACTGTTATCTAAGGATATAATATAATGTTAAATGTCACTATTAATCCCATTACGGAGGTGGATACAGACAAGTTGGAGTTGAGTGTTAGAGTTGGTTGCTATTCCTAACGCCCTGCAGTGGCGTTGATTGACGGACTGTCTCAGCAAGTCGAGTGCTCTAACCATAACAATACTGCAGTCCCCATCATTTGAGGTTATGATCAATGGCCATAAAGATGACTGCTTTGAGAATATATTCTTTTTTATGAGCCGATCTGAATACAAGTTTTATATGGTAATGGTACGTCTTTTGCCTTGAAATTTATTCATGACGATCAACTACCATCCATGCAACATTAGGGGAGAGGTTTTATGATTACAGTTCTCAAGTTATTGTTGACATGCAGTTAAATGAGGTCCTAAAACTCCAGTTCCCTTTATTACTTAATGCTTTCACATTACAGTTGTCCCTCAACTTACGTGGTTATTTTGAACATACATAGTTGTAAAGAATTAAAAAAAAGGACAATTTGAATATTTTTCCAAAGAAAAATACATTACAACTATTATACCAGTTTTACATATATTTAAATTGTAGAAGGTAAAACTTAAGTATAGGATTACTAGTTATAATTAGAAGTATAATACGCAAAGTAAAGATGCCTTTATATAAAGATTTTGAACATCAGTATATTTTGGCTTACAAGGGAAGTGGTGGAACCAAATGACAATGCAGGATGAAGGACAACTGTGCAAGTACTAAATAAAAAAATCTGAGACAAAAAGAATGATAAAAAACTACAGGTCAAGTTTCTGTCAAAATGAAGTCCTATGTTTCTACTGGGAATGGTTTATTGCACAAGAGAAAAAAACATATTTCAAGGAATTGAAATACAAGCAATTCCGCTAAAATTAAGATATCAGTTAAACTTGCAGTCCCCAAAATAAAATAAATAAATTATTATTATTATTATACAAGTGAACTGTAATTTTACACTATGTGTTGCTTGCCTAAGAAGAATATCTTTATAAAAGTGCAGACAGAATAGAAAATCCTATTAGAGAAAAGAAGAGCTACTGCGGGGTATTGCTAAAGGTAACTTTTTACTTCTTTCTTAATGCAAGCATTATGAGAAGTGTCCATGAACCAGTCTGCCTATGGAGTCCCCCCACCATGGCTTGACTTGACACACTGTCTAGGTAATATACAAGGTAAATGAAGTATGTATCTAAAAGATTTTCATAACAGCAATGGCTATAATTACTGATTAGTACTGTTCCGTCATACAATCTTTGAATTCTTTACAGGTAATATCTACTATGTAATACTTTTTGTTAATTTTTTGGGTGAGTGTTAAAATTTAATTGACAAAAAATTTTCAATTAAGAATTATTGGCATTGTACTTTCAATAAATTTATATGAAAAAAATTAACACAGCAATCTACAGGATTAATGAGGAAACAGATAATGAACAGATAATGACTAGTAAACTTATTCTAGAGCTAGTCCAAAGATGTATGTTACTGAAAAAATCATTATGATCAAAATCAATATAAAAAATATTGAGAAATATCACATATTTTAGAACTTACAAACAAAACATTCTACGATTGTTATAAAGTCAACTCCTCTTCATTTATTACAAAACAATAAAGAAAAAAGAAAAGTTAATATTAGTTAACAACAGTAAATTTCGGACGAACCTGATTGTTGGTATCAGCGTCAGACGGGGTGGGCATGGCAACAAGGGCCTGCCTAGACGACGTGACTGTATTGGGGGAATCGTGATGGTGGTGGTGATGGTGGTGATGGTGATGATGATGGGGTAACTTGGCTACACCAAGACGTCGAAGAGGATGTAATGTACATTGCTTGTTGTGTTCGCCACCAACGCTGGCACCGCATCCGCACTCGACACCGGTCTTGTTAGCTGCAGCGGCAGCAGCGGCTGCCGCTCTTGCCACGCGCTGCTTCTCCATCAACTGGGCAACAATGGCCTCCACAGTCTCCGCAGTCTGTGTTTTTTACAATTTTGTTATTAAATGATTATATAATAATCACATTAATGCACTGTGATGTGCTCAAATTTTAATACTGCTATGGGAATATATATAATTGAATGGTGTAATAAAATGAAATAAAATAAAAGATGAGAATAAGTAAGACATAGGAGAGAATTAACACAAAGAAAGCTTACATAATAAGAGGGGCAAAAACTCTAATATTAAACAAGTGATCATATCAAACATCTAGAGCTCAAAGTTAAGTTACATATTAGTAAACAACAAATAAATAAGAACTAGGAGAGACTATTCGTTACTCGTGCATTACTCTTCAACATGCAGGAACTTTTATTCCACACACACATCTTACCTGAAATAATAGTCCAGTAACAAGCAACTTACTAAAGAAATCCTAAAGAATGTTGTATATGAACTAAGAAATTTCCATCAGTTACAATTTTCCTTTCAAAACAGGTAAATTTACAAAGTCACTTAATGGAGATACTACCCTACGCTAGCCTAGAGTAAGACAGTTCTAGAAGTCAAATATCTGTCCACGTTTCTAGTTGCCTAGTCTCATGCAAAGGCCATGTTTTGCCTACATGGTTTGGTCCTAGTTTTTATATTTTGTTGCACTGTTGTGGAGGTTGGGATATATTTTTGTCTCTCAATGTGTCTTTTCCTATTCTTAGTCATTGATCCAATCTTTTCGGGGCCTATAGTGGCAACTACAGAAAGGTATAAGTTTGAACGCTTGACTTGCGTAGCAACAAATTTGCATTCAAGCGTCTGTGGAGCATCAATTAGGAGATCATTCTGTACTTCCTCAGCTCTTACATGTCTGTGACCATTCCCAAAATGGGGTCTGATAGCGACACATAAAACTGTAAATATTAGGGGCCTATTGCAAAATGCTTCCGTTCTCTTCATGGTGTGAGGCTCACGCTTTACTCCCAATTTGAGATTTCGGGCATCATTTTGCACAATACTTCCCGCAGAGATGTTGGTCTCTAAAAATGTTGGCAAGAAATGTACCCTTTTTTCTATTTTCCTTTTTTTTCTATTTGCATAATGCTTATTCTGGGTTCCTCAAGACTCAGTTTTTCATGTGGTCTGGTAAGAGTAGGAAGTTTGGTTTCTCCTTTTTCTCTCTTTCTTAAGTTTTAGGTTTCCAAAAGTCTATTAAAGAGGGTTTATCTTCTTTCTAAGTCTATAAATGCTGTTCTTTATGGGATATGATTTATAGCCATCATGGTATAGTGGCTGCCATGGCAGATTGGTTACACTCACGTCTTTGACTCGTAAGATCGTGGGTTCGAGGCCCTCAAGGTAATGGTCACACTTGCCACAACCAAGATTGCACTGTCCAAGCCCTAAACAGGAAAGGGATCCCATGAAGTAAAATCGATCATGGTATATTTAATATATTAAACAGGGTGATGCACTGCCTTATTAGGAGTATGTAAAATTTTGTATGTTGCTCTCTAAGCCTGTGTGGTATGATACACACCTCATTTCCACAGACTAGTTTTCTGGATGTGATGAGGGAGGGCATGAGGATGTGCAGTGTGACAGAGCAGGACGCAGGGGATAGGGTGACATGGAGATGATTGATGGTCTCTATCAATCGCCTCCATATCAGCAGTTCTTTCATTTCATCTGAATACAAATGAAATGACACTTGCTGCGACCAAGAGCAAGATACTGGAAAGAATTTTACCATAGAATCTACGATACCTAATGTATGAGGATTATAATATTTGATACTGGCACATTTTAAGTTAAAATGTCAAAAAAATTTGACCATAAAAATAAAGGAAATTAGACTAACCAAAGTCGAAATTTTCATCACACTTGTAATTACTCTTTATGATTCAGTCTAATTAATACAGTACTTCAAATTTCTCTGTAGCCTGAAACATTACAAATTAAAATAAAATAGGACTTAACTAGGAATCTGATCAGCTATTTATTTATAAAAATATAATTGAA
This sequence comes from Halocaridina rubra, assembly GCA_037179515.1. Taxonomy (NCBI): domain Eukaryota; kingdom Metazoa; phylum Arthropoda; class Malacostraca; order Decapoda; family Atyidae; genus Halocaridina; species Halocaridina rubra. The sequence goes on from JAXCGZ010011519.1 coordinate 96,142, forward strand.
TAAAAAGTTATCCTTGTATGCAGCTGAATACATCAGCATATAAAGTTCTAGTTGCAGACTAATATCTATGGAGGTAGAGGAGAGAGCATGGCCTTCAAAAATTCGAATATAAAATCTACGTTTTGCATGCACAAAAAAGGGAAGCCAGCTTGAGGAAACTATCTACATTAGTTTTAAATGTTAAAAAAATATCTCATCTTAACTGAGGTATATTGCTAATCTACTCCAAAGGGATCAAAATGCTGGTAGTTAATGGTGCGAATGATTCAAAATTCTATTTGGGTAAGGGAATATTGACTAAAACAGAATAAATTCTATGTTTCCTCTTTGTATCACAGAGAAAATACAGAGTCAATTCAGAATCTATGAAATGGAAAGTATAAGCAGATTATATAGAAAAATTGCACAGAGGAATTGCAAAAGGAATATGACAAAGACAAAAGAACTTCATCCTAACACAATTTTTTTTACTTTTCAAGTACTGTACTTATATTGGAATTAGATAGTGAGTTAACGAAGGAAGTGATAGCGAAAAAAGTTTGGATCCTATAATTTCTTACGGGTTCAAGTACCTATGATATATTATGTTGGATTTAGATACTAAATTGCCAGAAGAAGGAGTTTTATACCCATTAAACAAGTTAAAAGGGTTATTAACTGATAGTATTAGTTTGCAGTTTATTTAAAGGATTATTCCGCATTATTCTAAGGGGGTGCCAGAATACCTACATCATGTACTCCCGCATGACATAAAAGTCGAATAAATGGGGCAAAGTCAGGGGACTGGGAACTCCCTCCTTTGTATTTTCCTCCCATAAAGAGTCAAAATGTTTGAGTTTTTTATTTTTTGCTTTGACTCAGCCACTCCCATATAAGGGGGATTATGGCACATATGTATAGATAGATATTTTGCATATAACTTGTACCAATTTGTAATATACCAATTCTTTAAGTTCAAACCAGCAGAGTATCACTTTATATGAAACGGGCTGACTTTGCTGTGCAGATACAGACAGTCAAAACATAAACACATTGATAAAAAAAACAAGAAAGCGTGGATTCGAGAAATTAATTGCTGTCTTCAGCTTTTCAAAGTACTGCAGAAGATAATACCGTAAGTCTATCAAATTAAAATATTAAAAATGAGCATCTGGAACATAAAAGAATAAAAATTCGAGAATTTAAAAAAACAGACCACAAGAATAATACGTGAAATATAGCAACATTCAGCTATATTTTTACAATATTTCACCATATTTGCTATATTTCACAAGGACCACAATTTTACACCAGTCACTTGATGGCGAACTGTTGGTCGAGAAAGTTGAACCATACGATGCTGAACGACTTAATGTATGGAATATTAAGTCAGGGTTTAATAAAAGAGCTTATAAGGCCAAAGATGCATAAACAGATTAAAAGAGGACAAGGAGAGAGCAAACTAACCTTACTGATTTGGTTGTATACTCGACCTCCGCACGAAGGCTATAAGAACATGAAAACACTCAACACTGATACAGAGGTTATTGAGCGCACTCAAGGAGGGAAAGGGGCAAAATTTGCAATGAGGGAGGGACTAAGAGGGATTAGATATTTTAGATGTTGCTTCAATGTGAGGGGAAGAGCAAAATTTGCAATGGGTAGGGGCCTAAGGGGGATTAGATATTTTAGATATTGCTTCAATGTGAGGACTGAGCATTCACAAAGTACATATATTTATAAGATTAATTTTAAGATCTTGTAAAGAATGGAAACCCTAAGTGGTCTGGGGTTATTCATATTTATAAGGCAATTGACCTCATTTACAGTAAATTATACTAAAATAAGCTAAACTAACCTAACCTACTTTAACCTGACCTTACAATTTACAGAGTTATTTAACTTTATATGGGGTACAGGGGGTTACTCATCTATACAAGATCCGAATTTCATCATCACATGCAATTGAAAATAGTCAAAATTTTATAAAAATATTAAATCGGAAATGATAAGCGGAACAGCTTGGGAACTCTTTCTATTTAATTGGAATTTAAATTTACCTAGTACCAGAAAATTAGAACATTTCTAGATATTACACAAAAAATACACTAAGGGGGTTAAATTTCCTTGAATTCGCTCTAACGAGAATAAAGAAGGACTCTACAGTAAATGAAATGATTTAGCTGCTGACATTAGACCAGGAATGAGCCTTGAAGAACAAGAGAATGATTGAAAAGAAAAGCTAACATCAAGACATACAGTACTCTAAGCAAACCCCAACACGGATTTAACTGAAATAGAGAGGATGGCGATAGACGACAAATGACCATTATAGCTACACACTAACCAATTAATTTCTATTTTCCCAACAAGAATTATTAATAATATAAATTACAAATTTAAAGCTTACATATCTGTATATAAATAAAAAAATACAAAGTGCACTCTTCAATTTTTATGAGTTTTGATACATAATGATAATGATCTAAAGTACAAATTTAAAATTCACACGGCTATATATATATCAAAATTCGTGGTGCACTCTTCATACTAAATGTTCATATACACAAAATTGTAAAGAAATAAAAATTCAATGTGCACTCCCTAATTTATATAAGTTTAAATACACAAACTAGTCATTATCGCAAAAAAGTAATAGTGATATTTTTTCATCCTTTCTATTTCACTATATCAATGCAAGAGTACAATGACACAGATTACAATTTATATCTAAAACTAATTTTAACATTATATGTGTGAGTTTAAAATGCTCTACTTGGCAACAAATATATTCCTGGGATCAAGCATCTTTTTTTTAATTTGAATATCTATCATATGATAAAGTCTTAAGTATATTGTTAGTCTACTAATCAGAGTGCACGCATAGCTCTCCAGCCATAACAAAGGTGAACCTAAAAATAAATGTCTTTAGATTGGACTTCTTTGTTATCTATATGACAATTTGATCATATACAAAATACTCTTTCATGACAGAGCTACATTAACCAGGCAATCCAGGTATCTTTTTCAGCTACAGATCTGGTCTAACTAACAGTACTTGGTATGATATACATCTTGGAGAGAAAATGGATTACAGTTATAGTTGTCACTCATCTTATATGGTTTTAAATAGTGCGGTTTTGAATATATATGATAGGAAGATATTAAAGAAAAGAAAATTTTATAAATGTTTTCCCTAAAACTACATTATAACAACTATAGTACTATATTTACATGAACTTAAATTGTATTGGCAAAGATTTAATACAATACATAAATCTGGGCATAATTCAAAGTATACAATAGGTTGGTAATAAAATATATGCTAAGTCTAGACATACTTATAAAAGAGTTTTGACCATAGGTGAATTTTGACTTACACTGGAAGTGGTGGAACATATTAACAACATAAAATGAGGGACAACTGTACTACCGTGTCAGTGAGATGCAAGTGAATTATTACATTATGCACCTGTAATGAAAAACTGATGGCAATGAATAAAATCATCAAATGCAAAATTTCACAATGCAACAAACATTCTCTCTCTCTTCATTAATACCCTAGCTAAAGCTCCAATAATCTCATCTCCTCAGATATCAGCAAATTAACTTTCGTGTAACAGGGCAAATGCCCAAAGCATTTCAACTTTTCTCTCACACTGTTCCCAAACCAATATCCCACTTCAAGGTGAAGAAGGGAAAGTATATGTCAAGGCTAGTACAGTAAATTCCTAGGGGACATAAGCACTATTAGAAAAATAGCGCTAAAATTAACTATGGCCTATGATGTTCAAATGCAGTACCCAAAATACTAGTCTTCTTGTATAAAAATAGTAATTTATATCAGGTCAACAATTCATGTTTGGCAATGCAGTAGTCTTTGCATATTAATTGTTTCACATATAAATTAAGATAGTCCTAACTTTACTAACATCACCCCGCTAACTGTTCACTACAAATACAGAGGTTTTAAGAGCCTTTCCCTAATGTAAATCTTCAAAAAGTGACACATCTGGAGAGCTATTAGTTTTCTAAATACATAAACAAATAAAACAACCTGTTTTCTCTAGACACACAAAAATATAACTTTTTTAAACATTATACAAATAACTAATATTTGTTAGTTATAAACAGAGAGCATAGAAACTGAGAATAATTTACATTAATCTGAATTGTTCAGCAATTACATGAGAATACAGACTACAGATTTTTCGCTCAAATGAATTAAAAAAAATTTCATAATAAATGCTGTTACAGATGGCAAACAGAACTCGTCTAATCTGGCAGAGGAAAATTTTTGATGGGCTGGTCTGAGTTATGCTAATATACCCCTTAATACATCAGATAAAAGTATTATAGGATAAGAGAATATAATGCCAAATACAGGTAGTACTCAGCTTACAGCAACGATTGCTTACAAATAACTGGTTGTAAGTTGAAATAGTTGTAAGTCAGACCATTATATCAATGGAAAAATGACAGTATGCAGTTAGTGAGGTGTCTACTAATATTGTATTATTTTTTAAATCATATGGTTTGGTTATTTTTAAACATGTATAGCAAACTCTTAATATATCCTTATTACTAAAGCCAGTTTATGAATATTTTCTTAGTTATAAGATACTGAAAAAAAAAAAATATAAAACAACTTATAACTGACATCAATGTCATTACTGGAAGTAACGCTCAGAGTAGCCAAAGACGTTTATATATTCACAAAGATATGCAAAGTAGTTCGTTTCTATATTCTCTTTCATTTCATAATACAATTCTACTACAAAGGGGTTTAATATCCAATGCCCTAGGCCAGATGTCTATAATCCATACTGCGTTATTTCATAATGACCTCAGAAAGGAGTACTAAGAGTAGTGTCCAAATTCAATGACCAGTCAAGATTGAAAATATGAGTTCAAGATCCAATGCCCTAAGCCAGATGCTTATACTGTAATCAGTATTGCATTTTTTCATGTTGACCTCAGAAAGGAGTACAAACAGAAGTGTCCTAATTTTGTGACTTGTCAAGACAGAAACTATGCAAAAGTACAAAATCTGAACGAGTCCTAAAGTGGTAATTAAAATTTCTGTAATCTGTTAAATTCTCACATACGCAGAGTTCTAAACTTAAATGCTTCTAAAAGCATACAGGAACAATGCTATTATGTCGTTCTCCCTAGCACACATCGTATCAGACTATAAAAAAAGCACAAAACAAGGCATAATACTTACGGATATCTCCAGTTCGTTGTTCAAGTCTGGTTCATCTTCACTGAAGACTGTGGAAAAATGTATTAAATGAAAAGATAGAAAAAGTGTTCATCGAAACACACCACAAACTCTTAGCTGGCAAAAAGGTGCTCTTCCATCTCTTACCTCCCATAGCACATATGTCCACTGTTATCATAAAATTAGACATTAATTAATTGAAGGACAAACTGCTAGAATGGTTAATTTTTTGCTGTTTCTCGATCCTCTGGCAATAAAGGAACCGTTATTGTCATATTGACAAATCAATTAATCAAAGGACTAACAGCTGAATTAGGTCATTTCTCTATAGAGTTTCTCATATCTAACACATAAAGAGTTAAATATCTCTCTAATGCATATTCTGGAATCGTTTATATCCTGCACTGATTCCTACTGGATGACTTCCAGGCAAAATCAGATTTTTCCAGTTAGACTGAAAAAATCCTCATAATAACCAATTCAAATCCGACATTGCAAAAACCGTGATAACAGTGGGTGGTAACAGATCACTTTTTGCCAACTGTACATTTTAATAAAAATATTATTAGAGCATTCAACAAATATTACTAGAGCTATGAGTTTTACATTAGATGGCAATGCAAGTTTTGATTATGAAGAAAGTTATATAGTATTATACACATGAAAAAATCGAGCCTCACTCTCCTATGCTATATAATGCTGTTTGATTAAAAATGGATTATTTTAAGATTACCTTAAATATTAATTACACAAGGCATTCAGCATTATGAACATGACAAGTTTCAGACCAATAGTTTTTTGAATTATGAATATTTTGGTAGCATTACCCCACATGGGATTTGGTAAAGAAGAGTAACTCCAGGGTGAGATCTGATATTACATATCAGACTACCTATTCTATTTAGAGCTAGGATGGTGCCTTCTTTTGAAGGACTTTGGTTTTGGCAGCGCAACCATTACCCTGAGTGAATGCCCTCTTTAACCTCAGGCCGTGGTGGGTCTTGAATTAACGACATGACAAATCAAAGTCGCGTGTGCTACTAACCCAGCCACGGTGGCCAGGGTGCTATAGGTTTAATCACATATTCAATAGGCAAGTCATCTAACCTAACCCTACCCAACCAAACTTAAGCTAACCTAATCTAACCTAAACTAACAATAAACGGGGTTTATTAAATTTTAGGGGTTATTCATCTTTACCAAACCCCTCAAATGTGCCAATATTAGAACGCAAGATTTAGTAATTTACGACTCCGAATGGAAGTACGCTAAGGACAAATGATAGCCTTGGAAGCAGTGTTACCAGACTGGTTCAAGATATATCCTACACAAAAAAGAAAATTTATTTCTTAAAAGCTCTCCATGAAAATTGATTCACATTACTTCTTCAATGATATTCTAAAGCCTCTTTATCATAGATAAAAAACATCCAGATTTGTGAAGCTTGGCGGCCATCAAGCAATATCATTGCGTTCAAGGTCACAATTATCCTCTATGACAAACATTTATTATCGCCAAATCATAAAGTCCGACTCCCCCAAAAGTTCACATGAATTAGTACTACTATTCGAATATTTCAATCCTGTACTTACACATGGGCTTGAGCTGACTTATCAACTCTTCTTTGGTCCACTCTTTCTTGTCTGCCCACAAGGAGATACTAGAGGCCATCACTAATTTGTTGTCGTCAGGGTATGGGACATTGAGGTAATGCACCAGCACTATATCAGGATTCTGGAAAAAAAAAAAGAGGTAAAATTGAAGGTCATGCAAACGAATTATAAATTGTTACAAGAACTTCCTGATGACCTATTTACTTATTTACTTTTGATAATGATAGATGCACATTACCAACCACATAATCCAAAAGAAGTGATGTAGCAAGGCTACCCTAGTCCACTCTTTCTTCATAATACCACATAAATTGTAAATCCAAATAAGGTAAGATAATTTAAGAAAGTCTTCTTCTTTAAGTAAGAATGAAAAACTTAATTAAAATAATTAAGTAAGTGCCTCACAAATATAGAAAAAATTATTCTTCAGACAATGAAATAACAAAAATAAGAAAGAAATCTTATAAATATCATGAAATCAATGTTTTCTCATTATCGTACACACATTTCTTAAGCAAAATTTTTTTTTTGCAGGTCGTTATTGCATGCACCAATCAAAAGCAAATAAAACAGGGGCCTCACTGAGGCTGGGGTCAAAATTACCTCCTCCGCGTTCCCCTGCGTGGCGCAAAAGTTGGTTAATTGGAGCGAAATGAGGAGACTGGGAATCCTTTCTTTTGTATTTTCATTTCACAAAGAGTCAAATATTTATTTATTGCTTTGACTCAACCACCCCCTTACAGAAGGAATTATGGTTTTTGTATATGGATATATAGATATGCAAGTTTATTTGTACATAATGACAATGCAATTGTAGAGCTTAACAGCAGAAGATCCTTGCCCACTAATTCTGTGCATGACCCAAGCAGGGTGGTGGGGGAAAAAGTGTCACCCCTTTATCCCCAAGGAGCTAAGAGGGGTAATCGAGGTTTGTTAGCTTCTGGTGATTGTGTGCTTAGACTCAGCCACCTCCTTACAAGGATGATTATGGCCATTGTATAAGTGGGAGTATGTCTATTTTTATTGATAATTTTCACACCTGTCTGGTTATATTAACACATATCTGGGAATAAGAATAACACATATCTGGGAATAAGAACCTCACCTGCAGAAGCCAATAACAGCGACGATGGAAAGTTGGTAAGATGGCAGAATGTACATAGCATCCGTAGATACACTGAAAAGAGAAACCAATGGTTAATCTAAATAAAAGCAAACACAATTACCCTGTACTTCCAGTAAGATAACTGTAAAATAAATTACACAAATGCAAAAACAAGTTAACAATAAAATGGTGGAATCAAACACGGATTTAAAACTTCTCGACTCGATCGCTCTGACCACTATGATACTGCAGTTCCCTGATCATATGAAGAGTGTGAGCATGATATATTTACTTAACATATCTATACTAAATAAAGCATAATTATACGCTCTATAAACTATTTCTAGACTATTATAATTACTGCCCTTATTAACTATAAGAAAAAAATATGAGTGTGTGTGTGAGTACTTGGTATTAGAGACTTTCATCCCTTCAATCCAGCGATTCCTCCCCCATTTCTACCCATCCTGGAACATCTCCCTAAAACATTCTTCCCCATTATACCATCCTTATGGTGCCATGCTCCCTCCCCAACACATTACCTTCTTATTAGTGCCAAAACGATTAACTAATTAGCCCGAACTGTCATTAAAGTTTAATTTAGCTCCGAACAGATTCGCGGATTTTGCTGAGATGTCGAAATTATCATAAACTTCGCTAACAACAACAAGGAACAATTAACATAAGTTGTGATTTACGTATTTTAGTCATCTTTCTCGTATCCTATAGTTTTGTACTTAGTAACAAGGCTTATCTAGAGCCCAGCTGGGAGGGTTCTGTTGTTTAACTTCATTGGATATCTGAAATAAGAAAAGGGGCCTAGATATCAACACGACAGGCGACAGTGGCAGGTGGAGGAGGTTCATCAAAAACAGTGACCCCATATAAGGTCGGGCTAAAAAAACTGAAGAAAAAGAGGAAGAAGACGAAAAAAAAAA
>JAXCGZ010011520.1:0-32500 GCA_037179515.1 Halocaridina rubra
AATCACTTATTAAGTAGGTGATTTAAAAGATGAGATTTAAGTGAGGGTAATGTTTGGCAACTTCTTAAGTTTGCGGGTAAAGAGTTCCAAAGTCTCGGGCCCATTACATTTAAGGCTCTTGCCCCAATATCAGTGGAAGTTCTGGGCACGTAAAAAGAATTCTGATATCTGGTGTTGACGTTATTGATACGCACTTGATTAACTGTTGGCAATGAGAAGAGCCATTCCGGTAATATTCCATGATTTATTTTAAAAACTAAAAGACAGATATTATATATGAACTTCATGTCCATCCTTAGCCAACCCAATCTCTCAAAGAGGGGAGTCACGTGATCATATTTATGCACCCCCCCTATGGCAACTCTTGCAGCAAAATTCTGGAGCCTTTTCACTCGTAACATCTGGGTCTTAGTCGTGGAACCCCAAACACTTAGACAGTAGTTGAGAATACTTAAAATCAATGTTTGTACTACAATTACCCTACAATCAGGCTCGAATCTTTCATAGACTCTGTTCAAGTAAATAAGGGTCCCGTTCACTTTTTTATGTAGTTCATCGATATGAAAATTAAATGTCATGGTACTGTCCATAATAACTCCTAGATTTTTAACCTTATTAGATGGGAAGAGTGAAACATTGTTGAAATTTATACTGATGTTCTCAGGAATGCGGGACAGGTATTGATTTGATCCAAAAATAACGAATTTAGTTTTATTTTCGTTCAGTAAAAGACCATTACTGTTAAAATAACTTTTGGCACTGTTTAATATATCTTCAGCCCTTTTTAAGATTTCAGGAATTCTATCAATGTCACCAGTAAGCATAATCTGGGTGTCATCAGCATACATAACAAGTAGGCAATCTCTTATAAATTGAGGTAAATCATTAACATATATTAAGAAAAGCAGAGGACCCAAAATTGAACCCTGAGGAACGCCAAAACTGATATCTAAAGAAGAAGAGAGAGTCGAGCCCATTCGAACTGATTGAATTCGATCTTTCAGATAATTTTCGAACCAAAATGAGTCAACATGAACTTTGGAAAGTTTTCTCATTAGAATTTCATGGTGTACACTGTCAAATGCTTTAGACAAATCTAACAATAATAAAAGTGATATTTTCTTATTTTCAATATTACTATAAATTTTATCAGTAATTTTAAGTAGGGCCGTCTCGGTCGAAAGTTTAGGCCGAAAACCGTGTTGTTCTTCACATAATAGACAATTTGATTCAAGGAAATTTATTAACTGGGTGGCAACTACCTTCTCAAGTATTTTAGACAGAATGCTGAGAAGAGAGATTGGCCTATAATTTTCAACATTATTAGTATCTCCACTCTTAAAAACGGGGATGATATACGGATGCTTCCAGAGGTTAGGATAACTGCCTGTAACAATGGATGTATTAACAATGACTAAAATGAAAAATACTGTAACTGGCAATGAGTCAATTAGGAAGCGAAGTTGTATCCCATCGGAACCACAAGAGTTTGTTGGTTTGAGGTTCTTTATGATAAGAATAAGTGTGACTAAATCGATTGGGTGCGGTCTAAAATTATTGATAATATTTCTTTCAGCTGGAGGCTGGCAATTATGTGGTTGATTAATAATCAAGTCATTATTATCTTGGGACTTTTCATATGTGGACTTACCTATTTCAGCAAAATACTTATTAAAATCATTCACTCGCTTTTCCACATTATCACTGAGGTCAGAATTTTCTAAGATTTCCTTATTTGCAGGAATTATTCTTTTTATAACATTCCAAGTTCCTTTGATATTTCCCTTATACTTGGAAAATTCTTCCCTGAAATGATTTTTCTTCTTTTCGGACAACATTGTTTTAGTAAGGTTTCTTTCTCTTCTATAGGCTCTTTCCATCTCGGAGTTTTGTCTATCAGATTTAAATTGCCTTAGGAGGTCATCTCTCCTTTTCATTTGCTCTTTTAACTGAGAGTCAATCCACGGGGCAGGAGGGCGTGTCATGACTTTGGTTGTAAGAGGGGCACAGTCATTTAAACATCTCGTAAAAACATCAGTAAAAGTAGAAACTTGATAATTTACACAATCTGTAGTTAGTATTGAATTTAAAATGTTGTATTCATTAAGAAGAGTGTCGCAGAAACAATTTTGAGAATAATTCTCAAGAGATCGGAAAGTTTTAACAATTGGCGGTCTCTTTTCCTTCCTGACATTAACTGTAGCTATTAGAAGCTCGTGGTCTCCTACAGGACAAGGTAAGACATCGTGGTGAACTATAAAACTAGGTGTATTGGTAATTATAAGATCAATTAGGCTGGAGGAATTAGCGGTGATACGGGTTGCTTTATTCACAAGCTGATTTAAGTGGAGGGATTGAATTAATTTCCCCATTTTATTATTAGGAAGAAGGAGATTATCATTGAAGTCGCCTATAATAATGAGAGGTTTGCTCCTCAAACAGACCGACCGAAATACCTCGGAGATGTAATCAAAGGTGTCGTTGAGTGCATGTGGGTGTCTATATACACATCCCAGGATGAATGAAGGGAATTTCCTACTCTGAACAGTCAACCAAATGTCTTCGAGATGAGGAGGTCGCTCGACTTCAGGGGTCTTTAATAGGGAGACCGTTAGATGATTTCTTACATACACCCCCACACCCCCACCCCTACCGCCATCAAATCGATAAAAAGAATACTCAGGTATAGCAACAAAACCAGACTGCATATTAGATTGGAGCCAAGTTTCACAAACACACATTATATCCACGTTATTTTCTCTGATCATTAGTGCAATATTTTCGAAATTACCCAAAAGTGATTGTGCATTGATGTGTTGTATGTTTATGAACTGTTTCAATAAGCCTGTATTACAATGTGATTGCTATATATTTAAGGGACATAATCTTGTTTTATGGCCATGTTCACGGCAGTGACCACATTTAAGTCTATAGTTAAACCAACAGTGGGAAAGATCATGGTTTATTTCCCCACAGTTTGAACAGGGCTGTCGACGACTGTAGAGCTGCTGCAATTTCTCCCTCTCCCGGGGACGCTGGGGGTAGCGCCGTGGTTGGTCGAGATCATAGAGACTGTGATTCATCCTCGAGTCTCGTCTCCATCCTCGAATACCAGGTGGGATTTGACGATTCTGATGACGAAAATCCCGGGTATGACGTCCATCCGAATGCTGTTGAGGATCCCTTCTAGAATGCTGATCGTTGCTACTTTCTTGAGAGGCGTTTCTGATTTCATTATTATTTCTTATTGAGGGGAGCTGGCGATGCCGGTCGTAGTTTCTGTTCCTGTATGTGTTATTTTGACTGTCGTTATTGGCCGTGACCGGTCGTTGTTGCCGCTGCAATACAGAAGCATATGTAGTAGGTATGGTTTGGTATATGATTTCTTCCCAGTTGTTGCTTAGTTTGAAGAATGGGCATTGCTTAGCAATTATGTTCAATAACCTGATGACGCCAAATCTGTTGAGAGCATCCCCCTTATCATTTACATCATAACACATCCGATCAACGTCGCCGGTACCAAGCCTGAACTGCAGATTAGTCTTGATAACTGAAACCCCATTGGTCTCACTCCAAGTTGCTAGTTGATTATTGAAATAGTTGATCTTTTCATCGAACTCTTCGACTCTAAGGACAGGTGCTACTTCACATATGTGTATGCTCATCTCCTCGTTCACCTCCTTGAGATCGGTTATGAGAGAACCCAATCTATCAAGGATATCCACAGGCTGAGACCCATTAAGGATGTCTTGAATACCGCAGTATAAGATGCAATATTTAGGAGCCCATCGAAGTTTCTCTGAGACCCAACAATTTATGAGATCTATATTAGCTCCTTCTAAAGTTTGAACGGAGCATTGTTGGTTCAAGTCTGACATATGGACAGGGGAGAGGTTTGTGTCACCCAGAAGCAGGCTTCCCTCAGGTAGGGGCCGGGTAGGGGTTACACCCTGCGGTTCCGGTGTCGTCTGCTGTGAGTTGTATGTTCCCTGAAGTAACCCGACTTGTTCTTCCAGTGAAGAGATACGATCATTTAACTTGTTGACTGTGATTGTGAGTTTATCGATAACAAGATCTCTGACTTTTATTCTCTCTCTCATTTCTTCAATGTCTCTCATTTCCTCTTGAGGAGCTAATTCACAGTTATCATTACTCTCTGAATCGTTTGTTAGTGACGATCTATGCTTTTCAAGAATCATATCAATGAGTTTATCTTTCGTGTGCCAGACCCTTGTGATACCTATTTCCCGACAGTGATTTTGTAATTCAATTTTTGTATAATTATCATTGAGGAATTCCCAAGTAGGGTTTTCCAAAGACACTAGGTTTTCAATAGAAGACATTATAATATGAAAAATACAAAACACTAAGATTAAAATACTTTTGCCACTGGCAGCGCTTGTAGATGTTCTTACTGCGCATGCGCAGAATTTGAAAAAAATTAAATGTGAGCCCTTTACGGGAAAATTTGATTATCTTAACTTAAAATAAAACTAAGTTCATAAATTCAAAAACTTAAGAGGCACATTTTCATTGTTCTAAAACACTTCACAGGGTCACAGAGGTACATAAAATACACAAAGGCAGTTTAGAAAACACGAAAAACCATGAAAATATCAGGAACGTAAACAAACATGCTTACCCATGCGTGGGAGTTGCGGGAGAGAGAGAGAGAGAGTCCACACTTATGCATCTTCACGAATGAATTGACACAACAAAGTGAATCGGATTAGAGATAGTGCAAAAGAGATGCAACAAAAAGTTTAAATGCTAAAAAAGTAATAATAATTGTTGTTATTATAATAAACTTGAAAGCTTTCGGGAGGTCATACTTAGTGAGTTTGTCAAGCACATTTGCTACAATAAGAGGAAAATATAGAGAAGAAAGAGGAAAGTATTAAAGTGAGTGAAGATACTGCCAAATCTCTTTTACAAGGATTCTCAAACTACATGTAAGTATAATAACAATCTGACTCTTCTCCACAACTATTAATGCATATCATTTAGAGTAACCACTCAAGTCTATATATCCTCAGGCATATCATAACCATTATAACTATTTCATCTTCTACTGATGGCTTTGCTAGGGAAATCTTTTATCCAAGAATATACTATGATACATGTTTCCTGTTGGCCTGATATAAAGTTACTGGTCCCTTACTTGGAACATTTAAGTCTCTCTTAAACTTTTATAAAATTTTAGTATACATTCTCTCTCTCTCTCTCTCTCTCTCTCTCTCTCTCTCTCTCTCTCTCTCTCTCTCTCTCTCTCTCTCTCTCTCTCTCTCTCTCTCTCTCTTCTTTCTATATTCTGTGAGAGGGAGAACATAAAAATGACGCCATCTCTGTCCCAAACCTCTCCCATCCATGGGTCGGTAGGAGGGGTAGCCATTAGGGGACTTAAACAGAAAATCAAGAATTTAGAGGCAATGGTTATAAGCCTTGATGATAAAATTCGGAATATGGATGGAGAAATGAAAGAGAATGAAACACTCAGAGAGAAAATAAGATCTTTGGAGGAAGCAAATAAAGCACAAGGGCAGGAGAGAAAGGAACTAGAAAAAAGAATAATGAAGCTGGAAGGGGAAAAGAGTCAACTAGAATCTAGAATTTCTAAACAAGAAGATAAAAACAAACAGCTGAATGACAACCTAGAGGAATTAGATGTTAGTTCACTGCTCTCTTCTGAGAGAGACGAGATTGCTGCTTGGAATGTCCAGATTAAGGAAAACATTGAACAGTTCAGAAAAGAGTTCCAGGAGCTGAATATGGAAAATGATGCCATGAAAACTTCCTTTGCTGATGCACTAAAGGGGAATGTGGAAGTAAAAGAGGCTGTAAAGGTGGTGGCACTGGAAAACATACAAACAGTTGACTATAAAGAGACAGTAATCGAAAAAATTAAAGACGTTGTGATGGAAAGGGCAAACCCACTCATCAGACAGGCACTTGATAAGGAGAAGACAGTGGTAATCTCAAGCATAAGTGAATCCCAGGAGCCAACATGGCAGGGGAGACTTGAAGAAAATAAAGCTAGGGTTGTAGACCTGATAAGAAAGCTTGGAGTAGTTTGTGGTCCTGAGGATATTGTAAACATACACCAACTAGGTAAATATTCGAGGGAAGGAAAGCCGAGACCAACAAAAGTAACCTTTGAGAGAGGGGAAACATGTAGGGAAATATTGTTGAGAAAAAAAAGTCTAAAAGACCTTCAAGAATTCAAAGAAGTGTTCATTAGACGATACAGAACACAGGAAGAGATGGGAAAGATCAAAAACTTGTTGCAAGAGGCAAGAAGGTTAAATGATGAAAGAAATGAAGAACAGAAGAAAAATTTTCGTTACAGAGTTCTTCCAGACAAAGGGGAGATAAAGAAGATAATGACAGAAGATCAGGGGATGGGGCCTCATTAAGATTGTTATACACAAATGCTGATGGATTAGCTGGTAAGGCAGTAGAATTAAAAGATAGGATTCACCGCAGTAAGGCAGATATAGTAGCAATTACAGAGACTAAGTTGAGTGAGGACATAAACAGTGTCACAGTTTTTCCTAAGGGCTTCAGAATACTAAGGGTTGAAAGATCTAAGAGGACTGGTGGAGGGATAGCACTGCTCATAAGTGAAACGATTCAAGTTGAAGAAATAAACTTGGCTATAGAAAGTGAGTTCAAGGAATTTCTTGTTGCTCGCATAAATACTGGGTCAGAGAGCATTATAATAACTGTTGTATACAACCCACCAAGGAACCAAAATAGGCTTGAAGTTTACGAGGAAAGTCATATAGGTACTATTGAAGTCATAAACTCAGTTGTTAACATGGCACGGGAAAAAAAATGTAGGATTTTGATTATGGGAGACTTTAATCTTAAAGAGATAGATTGGATAAATCTTGACCCACACAGTGGTGAGGACTCATTCGGGGCAAGATTCCTAGATTGCATACAAGGGAATTTCCTACACCAACATGTAATGGAACCAACAAGGGCCAGGGGTGGGGATGAGCCATCACTACTTGATCTAGTGTTCACAGATAATGTGTTGGATATTGAAAATATTGAGTATGAACCACCAATTGGAAAGAGTGACAACTGTGTGTTGTTGATGGAGTATATCATTGAAGATATTCTTCCTGAGAGTAGAGGCACTGAGGACATGAGGAGGAACTATCCGAAAGGAGATTACATCAAAATGAATGAGATTTTTGCAGTTATTGACTGGAGAACCTTATTTTACAACAAATCTGTACAAGAAATGTATGACATCTTTTGTGAGAAATATGGGAAGATAGTAGATTGCTGCATACCTGTCACCAAAGTAGGTGTAATTCATGCCAGAGAGAAATGGTTCGATAATGGGTGTAAAAGAGCTAAGGAGTGGAGAGACAAATGCTGGAAAAGGTATAGGAGAAAAAACATAAATGCCTGGCAAACCTACAAAAGAGCAAGAAATGACTACCTAAGTAAAAGGAGAGAGGCAGAGAGAGACTATGAGAGGGACATCACCAGGAAGGCTAAAGAAAATCCCAAGCTTTTCCACAGCTTTATCAGAGGAAAACTGAAGGTAAAAGAACAGGTTTTAAGGCTAAAGAGAGCGGATGGTAGCATCACTGAGACGGATGAAGAGATCTGCAAAGAATTGAACAAGGAGTTTCAGTCAGTATTTACAGTAGAAAATACCCCACCCCCTCAGATTGCAGTGATAGAAGCTCAAGGGCCAGTATTAGAGAACATCAACCTTACAGCCACAGAGGTATGCAAAGCGCTGATGGATTTAGAAGTTCATAAAGCTACAGGTCCTGATGACATATCCCCTCATGTGCTTAAAAAATGCACAAACACAATATCAGTGGCACTAAGTATCATATTTAAGGAGTCACTGGAGTCGGGGGAGATTCCAAGATGCTGGAAACAAGCAAATGTGATACCTATCTTCAAAAAGGGAAGGAGGGATACGGCTCTGAACTACAGACCAGTTTTCTTGACCAGCATAGTTTGCAAAGTTATGGAGAAACTACTAAGGAAACATATCTCTCATCACTTGGAATCCTTCAACTTTTTGTCAGTGAGGCAACATGGCTTCAGAGAAGGTAGATCAACAGTAACAAACTTATTAGAATTTTATGATGAGGTAAGCCAAATCTTACAGGAAAGAGAGGGCTGGGCAGATTGCATATTCCTA
This sequence comes from Halocaridina rubra, assembly GCA_037179515.1. Taxonomy (NCBI): domain Eukaryota; kingdom Metazoa; phylum Arthropoda; class Malacostraca; order Decapoda; family Atyidae; genus Halocaridina; species Halocaridina rubra. The sequence continues at coordinate 8,180 of JAXCGZ010011520.1, forward strand.
GACTTCCTGAAAGCGTTTGACACTGTTCCACATGGGAGACTTATTAGGAAGCTGCAATCAATGGCTAGAATAGGTGGAAATGTTTTGGAATGGATAAAAACTTACTTAGAAGGAAAGGAACAGAGGGTTAGAGTAAGACACTCAGTGTCTGAATGGAGAAGAGTTAGTAGTGGAGTTCCACAGGGTTCAGTTTTAGGGCCACTTTTGTTCCTTGTATATGTAAATGACCTACCAGAGTCTGTAAATTCATTCATGAATATGTTTGCAGATGATGCAAAGATTGTGAAGAAAGTAAAAAACGAGAACAATGGTAGAGAACTTTAGGAGGATCTAAATAATCTGCATGAGTGGTCAGAAAAGTGGCTAATGAAATTCAATACTTCAAAATGTAAGGTAATGAGAATGGGTACAAGTGCAAGAAGGCCCAAGCTTGACTACTCGGTGGCTGGAGTACAACTTCAAGAGACAGAAAATGAGAGAGATCTAGGAGTAAACATACTGGCAGATTTGTCTCCAGAAATACATATAAATGGCATAGTAAGGGCAGCATATGCATTCCTTAAAATGTAAGGGTAGCCTTCAGGCACATGGACAAGGAAATGTTCAGAAATATTTATGTAACCTATGTGAGGCCAAAACTGGAATATGCAGCCCCCTTTTGGAATCCGCACTTGAAAAAGCACATAGCTAAGCTGGAAAAAGTTCAAAGACATGCCACGAAACTGGTGCCAGAAATACGCAATCTCAGTTATGATGAGAGGCTGAGGGAATTAGATTTACCATCACTCGAAGCTAGAAGAGTGAGGGGGGATATGGTGACAGTCTTTAAATTCCTTCATGGTTATGATAGAGTGGATAGGGATCAATATTTTGATATGGCTGGCTCTAGAACTAGAGGTCATAGTTTGAAGCTTCGTAAAAAACTTCCTTGCAGGATGTAAGGAAATACTTTTTCAGTGTAAGAGTAGTTGATAATTGGAATTGGCTAAGCGAGGAGGTAGTTAATGCTATCTCAATCCATAGTTTTAAGGACAGGTATGATAAGTATCACTGAGTCTAAAATGGAACCGATGAGGAGACGGGAAGATACGAGCTTTGGGCTCTTTCCCGTAAACACAATTAGGTAATCACACTCACACTCACACACACACACACACACAAGTAACTTTTGGTCCTTGTATATGCAAATGACCTACCAGAGTCTGTAAATTCATTCATGAATATGTTTGCAGATGATGCAAATATTGTGAAGAAAGTAGGAAACGAGAACAATGGTAGAGAACTTTAGGAAGATCTATAGATCTAAATAGTCTCAATGAGTGGTCAGAAAAGTGGCTAATGAAATTCAATACTTCAAAATGTAAGGTAATGAGAATGGGTACAAGTGCAAGAAGGCCCAAGCTTGACTACTCGGTGGCTGGAGTACAACTTCAAGAGACAGAAAATGAGAGAGAGACCTAGGAGTAAACATACTGGCAGATTTGTCTCCAGAAATACATATAAATGGCATAGTAAGGGCAGCATATGCATTCTTATCAAATGTAAGGGTAGCCTTCAGGCACATGGACAAGGAAATATTCAGAAATATTTATGTAACCTATGTGAGCCCAAAACTCGAATATGCAGCCCCCTTTTGGAATCCGCACTTGAAAAAGCACATAGCTAAGCTTGAAAAAGTTCAAAGACATGCCACAAAACTGGTCCCTGAAATACGTAATCTCAGTAATGATGAGAGGCTGAGGGAATTACAGTTACCATCACTCGAAGCTAGAAGATTGAGGGGGGATATGGTGACAGTGTTTAAATTCCTTCATGGTTATGATAAGAGTGGATAGGGATCGATATTTTGATATGGCTTGCTCTAGAACTAGAGGTCATTGTTTGAAGCTTCATAAGAAAACTTCTTTGCAGGATGTAAGGAAATACTTTTTCAGTGTAAGAGTAGTTGATAATTGGAATTGGCTAAGCGAGGAGGTAGTTAATGTTATCTCAATCCATAGTTTTAAGGACAGGTATGATAAGTACCACTAAGTAGAAAATGGAACCGATCAGGAGACGGGAAGATACGAGCTTTGGGCTCTTTCCCGTAAACACAATTAGGTAATCACACTCACACTCACACACACACACACACACACACACACACACACAAGTAACTTTTGGTCCTTGTATATGCAAATGACCTACCAGAGTCTGTAAATTCATTCATGAATATGTTTGCAGATGATGCAAATATTGTGAAGAAAGTAGGAAACGAGAACAATGGTAGAGAACTTTAGGAAGATCTATAGATCTAAATAGTCTCAATGAGTGGTCAGAAAAGTGGCTAATGAAATTCAATACTTCAAAATGTAAGGTAATGAGAATGGGTACAAGTGCAAGAAGGCCCAAGCTTGACTACTCGGTGGCTGGAGTACAACTTCAAGAGACAGAAAATGAGAGAGAGACCTAGGAGTAAACATACTGGCAGATTTGTCTCCAGAAATACATATAAATGGCATAGTAAGGGCAGCATATGCATTCTTATCAAATGTAAGGGTAGCCTTCAGGCACATGGACAAGGAAATATTCAGAAATATTTATGTAACCTATGTGAGGCCAAAACTCGAATATGCAGCCCCCTTTTGGAATCCGCACTTGAAAAAGCACATAGCTAAGCTTGAAAAAGTTCAAAGACATGCCACGAAACTGGCCCCTGAAATACGTAATCTCAGTAATGATGAGAGGCTGAGGGAATTACAGATACCATCACTCGAAGCTAGAAGATTGAGGGGGGATATGGTGACAGTGTTTAAATTCCTTCATGGTTATGATAAGAGTGGATAGGGATCGATATTTTGATATGGCTTGCTCTAGAACTAGAGGTCATTGTTTGAAGCTTCATAAGAAAACTTCTTTGCAGGATGTAAGGAAATACTTTTTCAGTGTAAGAGTAGTTGATAATTGGAATTGGCTAAGCGAGGAGGTAGTTAGAGGAGGTAGTTAATGTTATCTCAATCCATAGTTTTAAGGACAGGTATGATAAGTACCACTAAGTAGAAAATGGAACCGATCAGGAGACGGGAAGATACGAGCTTTGGGCTCTTTCCCGTAAACACAATTAGGCAATCTCTCTCTCTCTCTCTCTCTCTCTCTCTCTCTCACGCACACTAATAGTTAGCAGCTTTTACACGTTCATCACCATATCACTATTCTCCAAAGAAAACTGTTTTGAAGTTATTCATGCAAGTTATCCCCTCGTTTCTATCACCATTCCTGATTTTCATTTTCTCCTGATCATAATGTTAAAAGATCCTCCTCTTGCATGGCACATCAAGTTTGCCACTCCATCCTCCTTCACATTCGGCAGCACTTATTAATACTCCCTCCCTATTTGTGACACTGGGAATCACCACCCACTGTATTTTCCTTCTGCAGCAAGTCAAGGTTCATTGGGGGTATTTTGATACTAGAACCCTAGTACATGGGTTTCTGAATGTGCGTGCTTGTGGCATGAGTGAGCATACAAAGGAAAAGATTGGTAGCATGTTCGTGAAAAGAAGGATCGATATGTTAGCACCAAGTGAAACAAAGTTGAAAGGGAGAAGTGAGGTGCATTTTGGGAATGTGGTAAGCAGAGTATCTGGTGCAGATAAAGGGCAAGGGCGAAAAGAACTGAACCTGCTGGTGAGTGAGGAGATTAGCAAAAGTGTGGCTGAGTGAAGGAAATGTCATCAAGGATTATATGTATTAAAATGAAAAGGAAGTGAAGAATTTGGGAAAAATATTTATGAGTGCGCGGAGGCATTGGGAATACATGAGAATGTGCTCTTAATGGGAGAACTGAATGCTAGTTTTTGCCAGTTACACAGTGGATGGTGTAACTGGCAAGTATGATTTACCTTGTAGAAATAAGTGGAGAGAAACTGATAGAAATGTGTAATGAAAGAGAGAGATAAAGTTTGCCAATACTGTTTAAAAAAGATCTGCATAAGTAAACATGAATCAGAGTATATAATGACAGAGTAGTTGACAAGAGCATTAATGGATTATGTAGTGGTGGACAAGTGGGTAAGTGGAATATCTTATCACTATTTAGTGGAAGACAGTGACAGTGGGAGAAAGATGGAGAAAGAGATGGAAGTGATGAAACCTTTGTTGGACTGTCCTAATTTCTCAAACTACACAGGCTTCTTCAGTTCACCATTCAAATCCCATTTTCTTTCTTCTTGCCAACTTCACAATTTACCTTCACATGTTCTATTATTTTCCAAAAGCTTCCTCTCAATTGCTTCTAATACCCCATCTTTCCCTCCTCATACTATTTCTGCAAAACTCTACTACCAGCTGTCTGTATTGACTACAGTAACTTGATTACTGTTACCACATTTCTTTAAACTTCCCTATATCTTCCTCCCAAAAACTGCTATGTCTGCTTCCCCAGAGAAAGACAATGTCATTCTAATATCTGTACCTGATATATGCACTTTCTTCAAATCTTTTTCATTCGGTATAAAGCTCACTCCTTGGAGATTTACAATACATGTCCATAATCACAGATCAATATACCAAAATTATAAATACAGTTTTTTTTTACAATAACTAGCTGATCTCCACACATACTTATCAAACAATTCCCCAGCTCAATTTTCCAAAATAGACCTACCTTTCCATTTCTACCCCAAATCATCATATAACAGATTCTTATTTCTATGAAAGGTTTTGCTGCAAATTCGTCTGATGATATTCACTGGCTACACGATTTTTGTAATTCAGCAGTGTGGCCACTTTCAAAAGTGGAAACAAATTTGAGAAAAGTAATTTTTTCATATATTCTTAGGCTCTCCATTGCTCACATTCTCAATGCCAAAATCCAAAACAGGACCTCAGGTATCCTCAGTTTATGTTTATGCTGGTTCTATACGTTGTGCTTAATATTGTTCAGTGTCATTTGTCAAAGTAGGGTTATTATCACTTTGTACCAAGTCATTCTAATTCCTGCAGGCTGCATGTCCATCTCGGCACCCTCGAGAATAAGAGCCAGATAAACAATCCTTGATTCCTCCACACTACTTTATCATATAATATTTTAGGGAGTTTAGATTCACTCTTACTCTCTCCTATGATCATTTCATTTTCACAAATCTCTTTACCTCTCTCACTCCTCATCCTATGGAAACACCAGCTGTATTTCATTTCCATCACTTCAATTTCTTTCTTCCACATATATTAAGAGAACGACACTTGTTACTGAGAAAGATTGTTGGACAATTATTCCTTCATACAATCCCAGCTTGATCAGTCTTCACTGGGATCCCTAATTTCATAAGCTCCTCAGTGCATCATGCGTAATACTTCTTCTCTTATGGTGAATTTTCTTTTCTTTTTTTTACTGTATATTCAATCTCAAACATATGCAACTGTCAATCCCTTCTGGTTTACTGTATTTCCATCTTCCTTCCAGTCTCATCACTCCCGATCTAGACAGCATTCCAATGTTATTCTTCTCCATATTAGCCTGTAGATGAATTCTTTCACAGATCTGTTTAACTTTCCAATATACTCTTTCCTCTGATTTATCCACAGTTGCAGAGTTATCATTGAAAAGCAAAGTGATCACATCCCATATCCTATTTCCCTTCATCATTTAATATTCTTAGAATACTATTCACACCTACACATTTATCATTATGTTATATCTATATATTAAACATCCATGATAACACAGACTCTTATCTTAGCTCAGCTTTTGCCTTATATCTTTCGCACACTCTTCTAAAGCTATTAATACATGTAAAACTAGCCTTGACAAAATTTTTCTGTTGATTTCAATGGTTTCCTTTCAACCCTTAAATCTGCTAGGGTGGTCACATTTCGTTCTTTGTCAACCTGTCACAAGTCCTTTCTGGATTCATAAATATAATATACAGTCTGATCTTTCTCGACAGATTACTTGCTAATATCATTTCCATACATATTTTTGGGACGATGCTTCCTCAAAGCAAAATTATTAAATACATACAATGAAATATGCTACCGGGCCTTTAAGAGGGGTTAGTGGGATAGGTATGCATATAGGAAGCACTCAGTCATTAGGTATCCTTGGCAAAAGTCAGTGCAAAAACATCAGCACTTTTCAGAGTAATGAATCTATATGGCATCAGGAATACATTGATTATATATCACAATACTAAACATGCAGATATTATCAAGAAAAAAACATATATATAGCGCCATAAAAAATATTTAAAATAACGTTCATTTAAGTCAATCAATAAACTTCCTTTTTTTTTTTTGTAGCCTACGAAGGCTCTGGAAAGCTCAGGAAGGGTCAGGAAGGGAGGAAGGGGGTGTGAAGGACTGGTTGTTTAAGTATTTTGGTTTCGGGAATCATGAGCCAAAACAACCTTCTTAAAGAACTCTGTAGCGGCTTAAGCCATACCAGGAACCTCTCCAATTCGATTATTTTCAAGATGTTATAACTTCCTCAATCTTTACCAATTCACTCCTCAGGCTATATTCCTCTTCTTACACAGGATACTTATGTCACTACACCTCCCTTCATATTCAGTAGTTTATCAAATTACTGAGTCAAACTAGTTTTCCCTCAAACCTGCATCATTAACCCTCCATTCAATTATTTAAAAAAATAACATATTCTCAAGAATATCGACCAATAAACGTTGCCTATAATTTATACCAGCCATTCTTTTCCACACACTAACTTTCAAATGACTTATCTGGTATTTCTCCTGTAAGCTTCATTAATAGCAGACTACTCTCTTTTGGATACCTTTTATTTCGCACTATCATTTCAATCATGAAATGACCAACTTTCTCACTCTACACCTTCCATCCTGTTTTCCTTACTCTAACCCAAACAAACCACCATACTTCAGTAGTTTAAGCCAAGCAAGGAACAAAACTTTTTCGCACATTCAATCAGTCAATACAAAAAGATTACAAAGGATGAAACAGCTGATGGTCCAGCTGTAAAGCTGACATTTACATAGCTATCTCTATATATTGGCAGCAACCTCTTCCATGAATGGTAGCGAAAATATTGAGTCTGAATTAACAAGAGAGAGATTTCTCAACAACCTCACTAACTGGTAATGGTATATATCATCGTCATTGATTTACTCTCAATTTCTTAATTTTATGTGTTTCGGTATCATTACTTGTTAAATGTAAAAGAAAAAAGCAATTTTTTATAGGGATAATATATGGACTGATATGTCATATATATGACATGCAACAAGGTTATGTTAAATAGCCCTCACAGATACCTATTATTCTATTTCCCAATAGAAAATATAATTCTATTTCACAAATGAACAACGGCTCTGTATTCCCGAATTCAGTATCCAGTGTTCTCTAGGGAACTATTCTCCATAAATACCGATGACTGACTGTACATGATATACTCAGCATAAAATGAATTACGATGGAAAACCATCAGTAACAGTGTCATTAATCCAGGTTACCTTATATGGTACAAGGGTAGTCAGTATACGGAAATATTTGAATAATATCCATCTTACAGATCCTCTGTAGATATAGAACCCTGAGACAGGCTTCCGACATGGGAAAGTACAGCTTTTATTAGCAGTGATTTGGGAAGAAGTCAAGGGTAGTGGCATCCCTCATGTGATAGGACCTGCCAACTCAGTGGGCTCAGTAAGGACACTATTAACTTGAAGAGTTTGAATGATATCTCCACAAAGCTGGGATATGATATGGACAAAAAGACAAGACCCACAGCTATCTTGAAAAAATTCCAAACTAGAAAAATCAACATATTCAGTTTCTTAAAGAATGAAAAACTAACTACAGTACTCCCTCATTTTTCGCAAGTGTTATGTTCCCGGACCACTCGCAATACGTGAGAATCTGCAAAGTAGCAGCACCATATTTATTAAGGGTATTTTACATTTATTTTTACCTTTATAAACCCTCCCTGCACTGTTAACAACTCACCCTTTACTTTATTAATAACAGCGCACAAGCGTAAATTTATATGAGTGTGACAGGTAAGTTTACCATACATAACAGCGCGCAAGCATAAAGCTATATGATCATGATGATGACGTTTACATACTGCACAGCCAATGGAGGCCAACAGCCGAGAAAGTTCTTCCTTCCTTCAGCATATCTAACAGTTTTACCTTATCTGCTATGCTCACTACCAGAAGCCTTAGAAGATGAAGGATGCTTGGGTGGCATTGCAAGGGTTGAAATAAAGCAAAAGTTTCAAAAAAACACAAGCACAACGTATCAAGAGGCACAACGCGAAAGGCGCACACATGAGTAACTGAACGGGTGAGGCGAGACAATGGAAGATGCTGGAAGAATCAAGCTTCAATCAAAAAGCCAATCAGACCTCAGGATACAGAACACATTTCTGTGATTCGTCGTCTCCTACCCATCAGCCGATAGCATCCCGTGCACTATCTCACGTAGGTGCGACCCTTTGCGTTTTCCAAGACACAGATATCGGTATCGTATTTTATGTGGTGCAATACTGTGATTTACATGTTTAAATTTGTTTTTTACTATTTTTATAGTTTTATTATTCTTAGGCTAGGAAATACTTTTTTTATTATCCTCATATGGGGAGAATAAAAAGCAGTTTTGGAAAGAAGTGAAGAGAGTAAGGAAGGATGGATCGAGGATGGAAGAGACTGTGAAAGATGTGAATGGACAGATGTTAAGAGGGAACGATGCAAGGAAAAGATGGGCAAAATATTTTGAGTGCTTGCTGAATGTTGAGGAAGATAGAGAGGCAGCTATGGCGGCAATGGGGGGTGTTCAAGTGCCAGTAATGGGAGATGAAAATAAGAGAGATATTACAAGAGAGGAGGTGAAATGGGCATTGTATGAAGCGAAACCAGGTATAGCACCTGGAATGGATGGTGTGAGAGCGGAGATGTTGAAAGAAGGGGGTGTGACTACATTGGAATGGTTAGTGAGAGTGTTTAATATATGCTTTATGTTGTCAGTGGTGCCAGTAGAATGGGTGATTGCTTGTATAGTGCCCCTATGCAAAGGTAAGGGAGATGTTTATGAATGCTGTAATTTTAGGGGTATAAGTTTATTGAGTGTGGTAGGAAAAGTGTATGGTAGGAAACTGACTAATAGGATTAGGGATAGAGCTTGTATGGATCAGATTTTTATAGTTAGGCAGTTATGTGAGAAATATTTAGCAAAGGGGAAGGATGTGTATTTTACATTTTTGGATCTTGAAAAAGCGTATGATAGAGTTGATAGAGAAGCAACGTGGAATGTTTTGAGGTTATATGGAATTGATAGTAAACTGTTGCATGCAAGGAAGAGATTGCATGAGGGCAGTAGAGCTTGTGTTTGGGTAGGGAATGAAGTGAGTGAGTGGTTTCCAGTGAGTGTGGGATTGAGACAGGGATGTGTGATGTCACCATGGTTGTTCAATTTGTATATTGATGGTTTCGTAAGAGAGATAAATGAGCGAGTGCATGGTCGAGGTTTGAGAATGGTAGATGGGGATGATAACGAGTGGGAGCTGAATCAGTTGCTGTTTGCAGATGATACTGTGGTGGTGGCAGATTCAAAGGAGAAGCTGTGTCAGTTAGTGTCAGAATTTGGAATGGTGTGTGAGAGAAGGAAGTTGCTAATGAATGTGGGAAAGAGTATGGTTATGAGGTGTACAAGAAATGAGAATGGTGTTGGATTGAATGTTATGTTGAATGGAGAGACACTTGAGGAAGTTGATCAGTTTAAGTATTTAGGCTCGGTTATAACTGCAAATGTTGGAGTAGAAGCAGATGTGTGTCACAGAGTGAATGAAGGATGTAGTGTTGGGTGCATTGAAAGGAGTGATGAAGAATAGAGGGTTGGAAATGAATGTTAAGAAAGTTTTGTATGAGAAAGTGGTTGTGCCAACTGTGATGTATGGATCACAGTTATGGGGTATGAAAGTAAGTGAGAAACGGAAACTAAATGTGTTTGAGATGATATGCCTGAGGAGTATGATTGGCGTGTCTCGGTTGGATAGGGTTAGGAATGAAGTGGTGAGAGCAAGAACGGGTGTGAGGAGAGAATTTGCAGCCCGAGTAGATACGAATGTTCTGAGATGGTTTGGCCATGTGGAAAAGATGGATGATGAAAGACTGTTGAAAAAGGTGATGAATGCGAGAGTTGATGGGAGAAATGCTAGAGGGAGGCCTAGGTTTGGGTGCATGGATGGAGTAAGGAGAGCCCTGAATGATAGGAGGATGGATGTGAGGGAAGCAAGTGAGCGTGCTGGGAATAAGAATGAGTGGCGAGCGATTGTGACGCAGCTCTGAAGGGCATCTGCTGTTACCGCGGGGCTGCATCTTATTGAGATAGCCCTGTGGTAGAGGCAGTAGGGGAGTTGGCATTTATGAAGCGACACAGGTTGTGGAAGAGCCGGGAGGATGGGCTGTGGCACTCCAGCAGTGCCATCTGAACAGTCGCTAGCTCCCTCGTCATTGCCCATAGAGCAAAGTAATCCCCTTATTGTTTCTTTTTTTAATGTTGGCTACCCCCCAATTGGGGGAGACAGCAAAGGTAGATAGATAAAATAAATAAAATACTGGAAATTTTAATATTTCCACAAATCGTGGATTCCCACGATATACCCAGAAAATCTGCGATATAAAATACATATGCTCGCCATAAAAATCCGCGATACACTGAAATCGTGGAAGGTGAATCGTAGTATAGCAAGGGATTACTGTATACTCAATAAGTTGTTGTATATTACATATAGACAAATTATAATTCACATAACTGTGTCTTCAATCACACCAAGATAAATATTTAAGAAATTTAGGATATTACCGCAAGAAAAACACCCACAATATTATAACAATTTAGTTAATTTCACAAGTAAGTGATTAACATCTAATATTATGGAAGTCATTTGCCAAACCCCTAAAAGTATGTTAACAAAGCTACTCTTTTTTGTATTGGTTTGAAATAACTCGATCAAGAAGGTAAACCATAGAGCCTAGAGCATTCAGCTTCCCAAAGTTCCAAGTACATCTGATAAGCAATCACTGTCGCATTAAAGTTAAATAAGTAGAAAAACAAAACCCAAGTTAATCCTCAGCAAGCTCAGTGCATTGTTAAAGAGTCTGAAACATCATCTTAGGATTACTGATGTTATTCTCCTCAAAGCTATTCTTCATTTAGCAGTTGCTGCTGACAATTTTCTTCTTTAGTGCATTTCCCTTCCAAATGAGAAACAGTGTGTCATCCATTTGATTGTCAAATTTATGGTTGCTACCTAAATTTACTGTTAAAATTCAAAATGTATTATTATTCACTGTTTGTTTTACTTGAAAAGTCATTTTGTAAAAACTTGTAAGTGTTTCATGATTTTAAAATTGCTGCTTCACATACATTTTACCTACTGTATTCATTTGCTCGACTATACGGCAATAACTCCAGTGCATAGCTATCTCTCTGTGAAGACACTGTTTTCACTCCTTTAAGCTAAATGTGCATTTGCAACTACAATTTTTGATCCCAAGTCTACATCTGCAAAATTATTCTCAATATTACTGCATAAGACAGAAACGGCTGATGGGGCTTTCTTCTTCAAGTGAGCAGTAGGGTGGCCAATTAACACTCTTAGTTGCATTATTTGGTTTTCTTCAGGCGGCAAATTATTACATCTATGTTATTAGCTATGCAGAATCTTATCATGCTCCTTCAGCTGGGTGCTACAACCTTTCATGCCTCCTTCCACAAATAATTTGATAATACATAGCTTCAACAGGATATAGATATCTAAAATTGCGTACTTTGCTACATGGGTCTGTAAACAATGTTAATATTCAACAATTTATGTGTAAAGTGTATAGGCTATAACAAATGCAAGGTTATAAGAAAAGTGCTTTCTGATGATACAGATGCTTCTTAATTGAGGACTTTAACTCCTATATCAATGGAGTGAGTTATAAGTCTTAGTCACATTCCCAAAAGATAAAAAAAACGGCGGCAAATAGTTCCTTCCTTATTTTTACAAAACTAAACACTAGGAATTCAACAACTCTTTTTTTAGAGGTGGTCCAAAGGGGGATACTTCCTTATTAGAATAAACACAATAAAGCTCAAGGGAAACTTCTCCCCCTTAAACCTATTAGCCGCCATTTTCAATCAATTACTTTCTTACCCCGACCTTCACATAAAAGGCCATATTAGTAAATTTCTTTATGGAGTATAATAAAATTTTCCGAGAGATCAAGCAAAATTTTCCACCACACAAGGTTTGCAGCGAAGCAATATTGGTGCCATTTCTTTTCAGTTTTCTTCAAACTTGGCACTGTTACCTCGTCTGTGCCAGAAATACTTAAATGAGCAATTCCCCTACCAATGTTTTATATGGTGCAATGAACTAATACAAAACAATGCCACAAGACAGAAACTTTGAGGAAAATCTCTCTTCATTTGCTTCTCAGATAGCATAATTATCAAAGCTAACACACAATCAACCAAAAAAGTGATTGTTTCTTCCTTAATCATGACAATATAAAAAACTTATAATAAAGAGCCTCCATTTGTGGTCTCACATCTCACGAGGTCAAGTGGTTCACCAACACCTCCCTTGTTATTAAAAATCTGCCTATGTTTAAGACCATCAAATATAAGTGCCTATATGAACTGTGCATATTACCTACTCCCAACCTCTTAAGTACTTTATATCATGGCTATATTACTGTTCTATAGTTAAGCTTTACCTAATAGACTTTAAATTTTATGTAAAAGTATTATGTTAGTTGCTATATATTTTAGGGCAAATTTTTTTTTATTATATTTTCCAACCACATACATTCAAACCATGTTAAGATGCGGGTCCACTGTATATTGTAAGGTAAACAAGTAGTAATTAAAACATAGCCCCGTTGTTTTAAATAGTACTTGCATTATACTAAATAAAAGTATACCGTATTAGCTAAAATATATACCAAAGTCATTTGTACGGGTTCTCTCAATATTAAAGTCTGAAAAGCATTTATCATATTAATTCTAAATATTAGGCTGTTAGATATTCTTACCTGAATCAAGACCCTTGCGAAGTGAGAAGAGAGCATGGAAGTTGAGAAAGGCAATGTGGGGTTTACCCCAACGATTATCTATATCTTCAACATCTTCCTCATACTTAATCCAACGAGCAGTTTCTTTCCATTCCAAACGTCCTTCGCTGTACTTTAGCTCATCAAGTTCAACGAAAACCTTTTTAAAAAAAAAAAGACAACATTTTGTAAAATTCTCTGCAGAGTCTGTGTACTTCATAGAGAAATACAGAAGACAAAGAAACACAGTCAATAGCTCTGATAATATAAACTAAGAGAAAAGAAATATTGAGCTGCTTTCTAAAATCTCGGTGAGTGATATTTTTTATTCATAGTAAAAACATGAACTATAATAACTACTGGTTTCCTTAAGGAACCAAACATTCACCTCAGTATGTCCCAAGGAAGTGCTACAAGGCCTATGCAAAGAATTTAAGCATCCGTTTAACAAAACACGGTTTAAGAAAGGATCTTCAAAATTTAATTTAAAATGTTTTCTTCAAAGGCAGTTCTGAGAAAAACTAAATATTTTTCGAAGAAAGCCACCCCTCCCAGCTAACCCGATCATATACAATCATCTGGAAGGCTGTATTTATAAGGAATCTGGTGATTCTGGTATATACAAAAAGGATGTATCACTATTAATGTGAATAAAAATAGCTAGAATGTGACAGTTCAGGGAAAGGGCAATATACACAATGACAACCACAATACAAATATCAAAATCACAATTTTTCTGAGTGATATTCCAGACGTAAAGGCACAATTTTAAGTCAAAAGAGGAAAAGCATTCCAGGATATTCCTAGCCTATTAACTTATGATACAAGATTACTTACAAATGGCAAAACACAGTCATAAGATGCAACGATTCTACAAAAGGTAAGAATATAACAACATCACAAATTCCCTTTATACATTAAAAACTGCAGTAGAGGAATATCATACACAATCTCATTAAAATAGATTTTATAACTGAAATATTCCTGAAACTAGCAGGCACCAATGAAATTACATCGAACTTTTCTTATGTGACTAAAAACACAATCTACATTAAGAGCAAAAAGTAGACAGAAGCCATGACTGAGTAAAAAATTAATCATGGTGTACAAACGAAAACAAGGAACCCTCCAGAATGTAAAGGAAAGATCCTGCATGGTTCATCATCCAATGACCTAATGACGCATGTATGCAAGCAATCACTATTCCAAATAATAGTCTCATGTGCATCTTGCCCGTAAGGTCTATGAAAGTGCTTACCATATACAGTACTTAGCTTGACTCGCTTCTTTTAGAATAAAAGGATAATAAATGGTCATTGTCAAGCCACTGGTATCTTCTCCTTGATAATGCCAGCAGCACAAAGCTTACAAAGTCATTCATCATTACCACAAACTCTCAAGAAATCTTACAGTAAGCTTATATACTATTTGTCTCCAAAAATTCTGTCGTTTTTAACCACTTTATCTCCGCTAGTCTCTTTTTCACACTTTTCTTGTTCTGAAGAGTACTCCTCCTCATACAAATAAAAATATTTATTCTCAGAATAATCCTTCACCTTGAAAAATCATGCATCTAGCATTACTCCTCATTCTAAGTTTCAGCAGGGATCAAAATTTTGAAGGTGCCCTACTGAAAGCAAACACACTAACTGATGGATGACAGAACATTACTAATTTAAGAGATAAGATATATGAAAAAGAAACCTGTCTGGGTTGACATATACAATAAATTGCCCCCTTCAAAAAACAGTTCTTGCCAAGCATACACAACAAACGACTCAAGGCCAGAAACTTTCATCTAGCTTTGAGATGATCTTTACTGACGCTAAAAATGAGTAAGGATACGAGATGCTTATAAGAAAACAAACTAATATATATATATATATATATATATATATATATATATATATATATATATATATATATATATATATATATATATATATATATATATATATATATATATATATATATATATATATATATATATATATATATATATATATATATATATATATATATATATATATATATATATATATATATATATATATATATATATATATATATATATATATATATATATATATAGTAGAGAGAGAGAGAGAGAGGAAACAATTAAAACAAACAACCATAGCATAATGGTGTTAACTGAAAGGATGAATGACCTTTAAATACGATCACATACTGAAGCAAGTTGTAAGGGTAAGTTAATGCACTACTGACAAAGAGCAGAGAATCCCTTCCTCCCAACAAGAGCCCCCCCCCCCCCCCTCTGAATTCTTATACCAAGTTATTTAGATGACAGTGGCAAGGAGATAAAGTGCAGTATGGGCGCTACTTTAGGATATATTCATTGAGATTTTCAGAAGTCTTTATGACAGCCAAAAAGAAAATTTAATAAAATACAGCCTTTTATTAAAAAATAAAATACAAATAGTAGAATATATAAGAATGTGTGAAGGTTAGATAACATGAATATGCACTAAAACTTGTACTGCAACTGTCTTATAACTTATGAGAGCAAGTGCACATACATTCCAAATCTTAAATGAAAAAAAAAATATATTGAGCAATGACAGCTACGTTTTGGGAAAACTTAATTGTTTTTAGTGCACTTGAGCACCAAGCATGAAGAATAAATTGCTTTTTGGGTCTATACAAGTAATGTGCATGTGAAAAAGCATTATTGTCAAATTCAATTGGGAAGTATTATAATAAACATTTACTTGAAGCATTATGGATCACAAATTCATCTCTTTGAGAGAGTACAACAAATTCTTACTATATGGCATCAAATGATACTCATGATCAAAACTTGTTCTTTAAACAATATTAGGCTATCTATTAAGCAAAATAAAGAGTATAAAAATTATTTAATCATTTAACAGACTCATATAATCTGTAATAAAGTACTTGAATGCCACACCTACCTACAAATAATTATACAATAATGTTCAAAAGTTATGAGTGCGAAACGAAAAACATGATAAGGAAATAATAACGCTCATTAGTTCATGCTTCACATAACAAATACCTTACGGTACTTGTTATATACCATAGTTATCAAAAGATATAAAAACAAGACTGCATGGTCAGTCACCTAGTTCAGTAACAAAAAATTAAAAATAAAGGTTTAAATGTTTTCTGCAGGCTTCAAGCACACTCAGTAAATCAGTGTCTATATTAATGTTGGAAACTGTAAGTAAAAACAAAATCAATATAAATCATAAAGGGGAAAATAGAAGTCATACTCTAGTACCCAGAGAGAACCTTTTTTATACCATACATCGGAGTTAAGCCATAGTAGGTCAGAGTATCATAAGTCTGGAAAAAAGGAACGACTATGAGTCAAAGCAAAACTTTGAACATCCAAAGTAAAGCCTGCATATACTGGTTTTAAAGAATTCAGAATAATTTAACAAATATCTCATAGATCAACAGTCACTGGCTTGAATTCAAAATAATCAGAGATGCTCCCTTTCCAAAAGGTATTGAATGAAAAATTATACCCTAATCTAAAAATCATATATTGAGTGAATGGAAGACAAATAATATAGTAATATTTCATGGGAAAGTTTAGTAGAAAAAAAAATTCAAAACTGGTAGTAACTAATGCTCTCTACTATTGCCTTTTGACTTATTTATTCATTTACAGTCTTAATGGCCACAGGGTGTAACTCATACAAAATTTGCTTC
Source organism: Halocaridina rubra (assembly GCA_037179515.1). Classification (NCBI taxonomy): domain Eukaryota; kingdom Metazoa; phylum Arthropoda; class Malacostraca; order Decapoda; family Atyidae; genus Halocaridina; species Halocaridina rubra. The sequence goes on from JAXCGZ010011520.1 coordinate 24,937, forward strand.
CTAAAACCACCCACTCAGGGTAGGGTAGTCATGTCTATAAAGTACTTGGGACTTCTAGTAAAATTCAGGGAACAGCCATGAGATTTAAAGGCTCAAGAAATTTATATGGGAAAGAACTTTCCCACCATTAAATAGTAAATAAACTCCAACATTTCAGCCTATAATAACAATAAAACTATATGTGGGGTCTATTGCTCTACACTATCCAACACATGACGAAAAACATCCAGGATTACTGGATTTGTTAGGAACCAAATCTACTTTAAGTGATTATGTGATACTGATTGATAAATAGACTTAGGGAGAACCCTAAAAGGCCTTAAGTACCATTAATTTAATTGGTCATTCAAACACGACATGGAGAGACAAAGATAGTAAACATGTTCTAGCAGGCTGTTATTATATTATTATTCATACGCACTTGCTGGCCCAAAGGGTTAGACAAGTTTTGGAGATTATGAAATGGTCTTCTTTACTGTATATTATTAACTAGTATGAATTTATACCGACTGGTATCTTCGGTGATATGCTTGAATATTTGACATAAATTGCATTGCTCCCCTAAAAACGAATGAATTTTCTTTATGTTAAATTAGCTTTTCTGTCTTGATATTTCTGTGCCGTACATTACAAGCCTCTTGTTAACAAAGTAGTTTTTTCAGCTCCATTTAATAGTTTCTGATTATTTTCCAGCATAAGTTAAGTTTCTCTACCCAAGGAGACCATTAAATTTAAAAGGAATCCTTATTTTAATGCTCCCCAGAGTACATCTGTACTCTGAATAGTGTGATCTGAAGTTTCAAAACAATACTGAAAAAGACATGGGTATTTGCAATTACTAATCACTTATAATTACAAAGACCTCTAAACTACTTTTGCAAACTACTTTCACTAATGTTACAAAACATCCACTTTTCAGAAGTATACATAGAGCCTTTTGTCTATTATTTTCTATCAGATATTACGTCAAAAGTATCAGGTAACTATATTCAAATTAGTCAGTCTTGCAATGTTGATCAAAAATAAAACCAATATACATAACAGAGAGGGAGAGAGAGAGAGAGAGAGAGAGAGAGAGAGAGAGAGAGAGAGAGAGAGAGAGAGAGAGAGAGAGAGAGAGAGAGAGAGAGAGAGAGAGAGAGAGAGAGAGAGAGAGAGAGAGAGAGAGAGAGAGAGAGAGAGAGTGTGTGTGTGTGTGTGTGTGTGTGTGATTACCTAATTGTGATTACCTAATTGTGTTTACGGGAAAGAGCCCAAAGCTCGTATCTTCCCGTCTCCTGATCGGTTCCATTTTTAGACTTGGTGATACTTATCATACCTGTCCTTAAAACTATGGATTGAGATAGCATTAACTACCTCCTCGCTTAGCGAATTCCAATTATCAACTACTCTTACACTGAAAAAGTATTTCCTTACATCCTGCAAACAAGTTTTCTTCCGAAGCTTCAAACTATGACCTCTAGTTCTAGAGCCAGCCATATCGAAATATCGATCCCTATCCACTCTATCATAACCATGAAGGAATTTAAAGACTGTCACCATATCCCCCCTTACTCTTCTAGCTTCGAGTGATGGCAAGTCTAATTCCCTCAGCCTCTCATCATAACCGAGATTGCGTATTTCTGGCACCAGTTTCGTGGCATGTCTTTGAACTTTTTCAAGCTTAGCTATGTGCTTTTTCAAGTGCGGATTCCAAAAGGGGGCTGCATATTCGAGTGTGTGTGTGTGTGTGTGTGTGTGTGTGTGTGTGTGTGTGTGTGTGTGTGTAATTACCTAATTGTGCTTACAGGAATGAGACCCGATGCTTGTAACTCCCCATCTCCTAGTGTGTAATTATCTAATTGTGCTTATGGGAAAGAACCCCATGCTCGTAACTCCTCGTCTACTGGTAGATTCCATTAATATACTTAGTGATACTTATCACACTTGTCCTAACACAATGGATTGAGTTAGCAGTTACTACCTCCTCACTTAGTGAATTCCCATCATCAACTACTTTTACACTAAAAAAGTACAGTGGAGGCTCGCCCCACGAATACCCTTCCAACGAACAAATCACCCAGCGAACACTATATACGAACAAATTTTGCATTGCCCCCAGAACACACATACACATGCACAACCGATCAGGAGACGGGAAGATACAAGCTTTGGGCTCTTTCCCGTAAGCACAATTAGGTAATCACCTCCAGCCGGGCGACGGCGTGGTTTCTCTCAGTTCTGCATTGGCGCCCGCGCTGTGTACGTAGATTGTTTGTTGTTCTTTCTTTGTAGTTTTCAATTGCTTTGCCTTTTACTTAAAGCTAACCTTAATTATGGCTCCTAAGACTGCGAAGTGTGTTAGTGGCAGTGACTTTAAAATGCATAAACGTATAATACAGTATATAATTTCTAAACATGAAGGTGATCGTGTTTCTGATCTCGCTATGAAGTATAACATGGTGAAATCAACCATCTGTACAATTTTGAAAAATAAAGAGGTCTTTTAAGGAGGGTGGTGTGGCTAAAAGAATGAGTATAATAACGAAGAATTGGTCACAGTTGATAGAATACGTAGAAACATTATTGTGTTGGATAAATGAGAAACAGGTGGCTGGAGAGAGTGTTAGTGAGGCAATTATACGCTCTAAGGCTCTACAAATAAACCATGATTTAGTAGTGAACACTCCCGAGTTCTAGTGGCACTAAAATTGACAAATTTAGAGCCAGAAAAGGCTGGTTTGAAAAATTTTGTCAATGAACTGTGATTCATAGTGTTGTTAGGCATGGAGAGGAGGCTTGTTCGGACCATGAGGCAGAGGATGCGTACATGCTAGAATTCACCAAATTTATAGAAAGTAAAGGTTACTTTCTTTAACTGTGATGAAATCAGACTCTTTTGGAAGTAAATGCCTAAGAGAACCTATATAATCCAAGAGGAGAAGGCACTACCAGGCCACAAAGCAATGAAGAACAGGCTTATACTTTTATAGTGTGCTAATGCTATTGGGGACTGGAACATTAAGCCTCTTTTTGTTTAACTCTGAAAATCGACGTGCTTTCAAGTGCAATAACATGTTGAAAGATAGACTTCTGGTAATGTGGAGGTCAAATACAAAGGCTTGGGTCACACAGATTTTATTCATAGAGTAGTTGACTGAAGTGTTTGCGCTAGCTGTGAAGAAATATCTTGAGGATAAAGGCTTGCCCCTTAAGTCTTCTGATATTGGACAATGTTCCTGCTCATCCTCCAGGTTTGGAAGAAACCTTGCTATAGAAAACGACTTCATAAAAGTCAAATTCCTGCCTCCCAACACCACTCCTCTCCTCCAGCCAATGGACCAGCAAGAGATTTTTAATTTTAAGAAGCTCTATATGAAGGGTTTTCTAACCAGGTGTTTTCAGGTCAACAACAATAAGGATTTGATCCTTTGTGAATTCTGAAATGACCACTGCTTTGGCCTCATTGATCAAGCAGGGAAGGAGGTCTCGTACTGCTCGTTGAACTCCGCCTGGAGGAAACTTTGGCCAGGTTATGTGGCTGATAGAGACTTCAAGAGCTTCAAGCAAGAGTTAGCTATTCAAATTGTGAACGAAATAGTGGCCACAGGCAAAGGTTTTGGCTTGGAGGTCAATGAGGAGGATGTGAAGGAGCTGTTGGAGGATCACAAATAAGAACTTAGTACCGAAGAACTAACAGAGCTGCAACGTGAACAAATGAAGACTCTCCAAGATGAGCAGCCAGCGGAGGAGGGGGATGATAGGATAAACTTTTCCAGTGAAAAATTCAAAGAAATCTTTATTAAGTGGAGTGATGTGCAGATTTTTATTAGACTAATCACACGGAAAAACTATGAGCAACAGAGCAGTGAGCATTTTAAATGACAATGTGATGTCTCACTTTAGCAAAATATGTCAGCAAAGAAAAAGACAAATTTCTCTAGATTGTTTTCTTGTCTCAACAGTCAGAGAACCACCTTCCAAAAGAAAACATAGAGAAAAAACACCAGAATTACAGCCTGTACCTGAAGTTACCTAATGCTTTTATGGAAGAGGACTCTCCTCCTCCATCCACGTGTACCAGCAACAATCAAAATTAAATACAGTACTGTAACATGTTTTATTTTAGTAGATTAGAAAGTCTTTCTGTTATTAATGTAATTTTCCTATTACAGGTGTATTTATTTATGTTCATACTCATAAGAAATAAAAAGATATAATTATGGAGCTGGGGATTGAATTAATTTGCTTAACATTCATTCCAATGGGAAAAATGGTTTCACCTCACAAACTTTTTGCCTCATGAACAGAGCCTAGGAACGCATTAAATTCGAGACTAGAGGTATAACTGTAATTCCTTACATCCTGCAAAGAAGTTATCTTACGAAGCTTCAAACTAGAACCTCTAGTTCTAGGGCCAGCCATATCAAAATATCGATCCCTATCCACTCTATCATAACCATGAGGGAATTTAAAAACCGTCACCATATTCCCCCTTAATCTTCTAGCTTCAAGTAATGGTAAGTCTAATTCCCGCAGCCTCTCATCATAGTTGAAATTGCGTATTTCTTGTACCAGTTTCGTGGCAAGTCTTTGAACCATTTCTATCTTAACTATGAGTTTTTCAAGTATGGATCGCAAAAGGGGGCTGCATATTCAAACTTTGGCCTCACATAGGCTACATAAATATTTCTGAACATTTCCTTGTCCATGTACCTGAAGGACACCCTTACATTAGCTAAGAAAGCATATGCTGCCCATACTATGTCATTTATATGCATTTCTGGAGACAAATCTGCTAGTAGGTTTACTCCTAGATCTCTCTCATTCTCTGTCTCTTGAAGTTCTACTCCTGCCACCGAGTAGTCAAGCTTGGGCCTTCTTGCACTTGCACCCATTCTAATTATCTTACATTTAGAAGTATTGAATTTCATTAGCTACTTTTCTGACCACTAATGCAGACTATTCAGGTCTTCCTGAAGTTCTCTACCATTGTTCTCGTTTCTTACTTTCTTCACAATCTTTGCACCATTTGCAAACATATTAATGAATGAATTTGCAGACTCTGGTAGGTTATTTACATATACAAGGAACAAATGTGACCCTAAAACTGAACCCTGTGGAATTCCATTACTAACCCTTCTCCATTCAGACACTGAGTGTCTTACTATAACCCGCTGTTCCCTTCCTACTAAGTAAGTTTTTTATCCATTCCAAGAAATTTAAACCTATTCTCACCATAGCTTGCAGCTTCTTAGTAAATCTTCCATGTGAGACCGTATCAAATGCCTTCTGGAAGTCTAGGAATATGCAATGTCTGTGTGTGTGGTGTGTGTGTATATGTGTATTTACCAAAATGTATTCCCCTAAATGTACTTAATGGGAAAGAGCCTTCTGACTGTAACTCCGTCTCTTGATCGGTTCCATATTTTATGGACATTTATCATAGTTATCCTTAGAGCAATGAATGAGGTAAGCATTTCCTGTTTCCCTTCTTAGATGATTCCAGTTACAAATTATTCTTACACTGAAAAAGAAATTCCTCGCTTCCTGCAAAGAAATTTTCTTACAAAGCTTCAAATTATAATCCCTAGTTCTAAAGCCAACCATATCAATATATAACTCCTGTTCACTCTGTCAAATCTGTGAGGACATTTAAAATTCGTTGCCATATCCTCCCTTTTCCTCCTAGTATCAAGTGGTGATAGATCTATTCCTTCAGCCTTTCTTCATAACTGAGATTGCAAATCTCCGATACCAGCTTCGTAGCAAATTTTATCCAGTTATCCAGTTTAATTACATGCCTTTTGGGTGCGGTTCCCGAACGGGTGCTGAATATTCAGGCCTTGGTTTAACATAAGTTACATAAATATTTCTGACCATTTCTTTTCATGCGCCTGAAGGGCAGCCTTATGTTCGCTAAGAAAGCACAGGCTGCTTTTACTGTAACATTTATATGTTTGCGTGTGTGTGAGAAATTCCCTAATTGTGTTTGCGTGAAAGACACCTGTGCTTATAGCTTTGCTTTTTCCCACAATGACACTTACCTAATTTGTCCTTGAAACTACAGATGCAAGTAGCATTTACTTCTGCTTCACTTAGAAAATTCCAATTGTCAACTATTCTTACACTAGTAGCTTTTTTTCATGAGTGTGACACTGGGACAAGCAAATAAAAAGCTCTCATCAATAAAGGCCCGTGCACGAGAAACCATTAAGACGAAGGAAAAGAAAATGGTTATGGACAAGGCAGAGATGAGGTAATGATACACAAAGGAAAAGGACAGACTAAAAAATTAGTCAAAGTACTGAGGACCTAGAGATATGGAGGATATGGCCCTGAGATGACGATATATCCACTTTTTGAAATAAGATACGTTATAAGAATTTGGAAAGACAAAAGGAAGAGAGTTCCAGACTCTTGAGGAAGATGGGAAGCAGTCACAGTACCGACCAATGCGCGAGCTACAAATCTCCACACAGTACCTGTGAGATGAGGCTGCTTGGCGATTGTTACGTGGCCTGAGCAGTGGGGGAGGGACGCAACTCGCTAACTCATCAGAGATGCGATGAAAGTAGTAGCGATAGAAAAGAGAAAGGAATAATACCTTACGGCAAAGAGAAAGAGAATCCAGAATAAAAGTAAGAGCGGGATCATTAAAGAGTCGGACTGCCTTAGATTCAATCCTATCAAGGATATATAAGAAGCATCCCAGCTTATAGTTTTTAAGTAACTGTAAAGAGGAAAAGTAACATAAGCGAAACAGTACCCCCAATATTTTGGATACAGATTTAGAAATTTGGATTACGTAATTCCTCCAAGACAAGTTAAAGGTTATATGGAATCCTAATATGTTGATAAAATTAAGTACTTCCTTTCATCTTGCAAAGATGGTTTCTTATGTAGTTTCAAAGAACAACCTCTAATTCTTGAGCCACCCATATCAAAGAATCACTCCCTGCCCACTTTGTCAAAACCATGAAGAAATTTAGTAAAGGTCACCAAATCTCCCACTCCTTCCAGTTTCAAATGATGGCAATTCCAACTCCCTACTTTTCCTCATTATTGAGAATGAGTATCTCAGTCACCCGCTTCGTGGCATATCTTTGAACTTTCAGTTTATTTACATCCTTTTTCAAGTGTGTAATCCAAAAGGGTACTGTTAATTCAAACTTAGGCCTCACATAAGTCACAAATAGTTTCGAACACTACCTTGTCCATGTGCCTGAGGGCAACTCATACATTTGCTAAGAAAGCATAAGCTGCCTTTACTATACCATTTATATGCATTTCTGCATCTGAGTCCTTGAAAATGAAACACCTTTATGTCCTTTGACATAAAAACATCTCAGCATATGACAGAAAGCCACCACTATCATACTGCCATTTTCACAATACTGTATATAGATGCAGACCTTACAAGTGCACATGATAACATTTTTGCACCCAAACGGTACTGGTGGGCCATAATCTGGGGCTTGGTTTAAGAATTAAAAGGGAAGGTATTAGACTACTTGGCTGTACAAGGAAACTTTCCTTTTAAAATTAAGAGTTTCTTCTTAGTAAACCAAGACTGGAAAAAAGT